>VSMD01005440.1:0-45257 GCA_008750895.1 Mirza zaza
TCCACCCAGGATCCCTCCCCTCCCCCTGCCACCTGTCCATTCTCCACCCAGGATCCCTCCCCTCCACCTGCCACCTGTCCATTCTCCACCCAGGATCCCTCCCCTCTACCTACCACCTGGCCAGAATACTGAGAAATTCCCATTTTTATTGATCAGTCAGAAAATATGGCCTATCCCATGAAAGGGGATTTTTTTTCCTGGGAAAATGTAACTGGATCCGGTGCCCAGAGAACTCCACTACGGAATGTGTTCTGCTGGGTAAAAACAAAACCATGAGAAAAAGAGTATGATCCATTTCACCAAACGGATCTGGATAAATACAATTTTTTAATTTAGGACAATTGTCCTTCTAAATCCTTTGGCTATCATTTACCTCATTCCATGAAACTCACATTTCATTGAAGAAATAAGGCCCCAAATGGGTTTTTGCCACACTCAGAGGCACAAAAAGTCCTCATCTCCTAACAGATGCAACTTGTGGCTCATGCCATAATCCGGCCAGACCCCTGGCCTTGGCCTCCCGCCTCCTCCAGCAACCCCAGGGACCCCGGGCACCACGGCAGCTTGTTCTTCCCTGAAGGAGTCACCAAGAGCCCCACCCACCAGAGGTGCTGGCTGCCGGGCAAGGGTGCAGACATGGGGACCCAGAGTCACTCCACGCACTGGACAGTCCCAGCAAGCCACAGGGGCCACAGGGAGGCTCCAGGCCAGCCACGGAGGATGGGTTCTTCCACTGCCTGGGACGAGACCTTTGACAAGCCACCCATCTGCACGCTGTGACCCCACCTGTGTGTCCGGGGAGGGTGCGGGGGTCAGCTGGGCACCCCCGTGAATGCCACCCCACTGCAGAAAATGGACAGGGCTCAATGACTCGTGGTGCCCCAAGAATGCCCTTAACTGTGTTTATCCTAAAGAAGAGCTAGTGTGGATCGAGGGGTGACTGCCCACCAGGCACCCTGCAAAGTCACCCACACACGAGCTGTCCTCCCACTCAGGACACTACGTGGCCACTGTAGTCTCATCCCCAGTTTACAGATGAGGAGATGAGGCTCACGGGAGAACATGGCTTTGTGGCCAAGGAGCAGGGCAGGGAGGGGCCTGGCGTCCGCACACAGATGCCCTGCACCCCTGGGGGCTCGTGTGCACCTGAGACACCGGCCCACAGATCAAACACCTGGAGAAGCACCTTGTCAAAGGTGGTGTCAGGTACACTCGGAATGGGGTCGATCAGCTTTTCTAGACTTAATTTCCATCCTTCCAACTGGTCTACCTGACACTAAACCTTGGGCAGATGTCAGTCACACAGAGTCCAAAAAACAAACACCCACAAAAAACAAAAAGAAAAGAACAAAAACAAACAAACAACAACAACAACAACAACAAAAAAAACCTAGAGGACGTCTGAGTGTTGCAAAAGAAGTAACAGATGCAACTTTAAGATCTGCCCACAAACAGGCAAAAATGAACCCGTCAGCTGTTCAGGACCCCCTGCAAGCTGGGACGGCAACAGGTCCTTTCTCACTGTGCTGTTTCCAGTCTCCAGTGTCTCGTGAACCAGACCGACACGCAGGGCTGCTGAGAAGCTTCCACACTGTCATGTGTTTGTTTTCACAAAGCTGCAGAGCAGAAGTGTTTGCTCAGGATTTCTCTCTCCGAGTAAAAGCAGGAGCTGCTGCTCTTGGCTTCCAAACTGTAACCTGCACACACCCCACCCCTCACACCCCAAGAAGCATGAAAAGAACACGCCTGCTTCATGCAGCAGAAGTTGCGGTCGCTGGGCCTGGAAGGTTCCACGGAGCCACACGTGTGCAACGACTGGACCGGGCAGTGTGGTCCTCGTGCGCCGTGGCACCCGGAGGCCGACCTGCAGCTTCACCCCCCAATCTGCGCACACACCCCCATCTCGGGAGTCAGGCCTGGCCGTGAGCAGGAGGAAGTGCACACGCCGAGCACTTCCTATTCATCCATCGAATGGGGCCGGAAGAAAGGGCCAGCTGTGAGGGTCTGGGCCGGGGCCCTTCTCAGCTCTCAACGCGCAGGCATGGAGAGGAGAGGACCAGCTCTCCTGGTGGTCGACCCGCCGTCCACGTGAACACTTTATCTCTTGCTTCTCGCGGGCTGGGCGGGCCTGTCCGAGGTGCATGCTTTGCCCAGGTGACGCCCGGGAGCCAGTGCGCGCTCACGGCAAGGGAGGACGAGAGCCGAGCCACGTGGGGTCCCCGCAGGACCACCGGGCTTCCAGGTCCGGGGCGTCCCCTAAGCCGCCTCCCTCTCCACCAGGCCCAGGGGTTTCTGTGCCCTCCCGACGTGCCTGCAGCCTCCTGAGCGGGTGAGCCGGGCGGCGTCGCCAGGGCCACTCGGGCTGTCCCGGGGAGCCTGCACCGGGCCCGCTAATGAGGCAGAACGCCGACATTCGGATGCCACGTCTGCGGAGTAATCCCTCCATTTCCTTATCTGGGATGAACAGAGCGAAAAGGAAGTGAGCTATCGGTTCATTCTGAACGATAGGTTTGCAGCTGCAGATCATTAAATTGAAAACTGAATAGGCGATCCATCAATGCTAATAACGTCCCACTTCCTTTATCTTCCATTACCGCAGTCGCCGTGACAGCCATCGCTGTCGTCTGCCCAGCAGAAAGGCTCCGTGGCGGGCTCGGAGGGCGCACGGGCCAGGCCTTCCTGCTGTTTGCTGTGTCCTCTTGTCCTCTCCTTCCCCTCTGAGGCTGCTCCTCACTGGGAGCTGCAGCTGGCAGCACCGTGGCCTGGGACCCTCTCCCTGGCCGCGGTCCACACTGCACCTACACGGCCCCGAAACTGCCGGCAGCCGTGGGCTTGGCGCCCACCGTGCTGCTGAATAGCTAGCTACATGACCTCGGCCGTGTCATCTAGGCTTTCCGTCTCAGAGTCCTCATCTGTCAAATGGGCTAATAACACCAGACTAACAGGGCTGCTGGGAGGGCTACGGAACAACGCGTTTAGCTACATTGTTACAGAGCGGGGAAGACGGAGCAGCGCCGGGCAAACCCTGCCTGCAGCCTGCACTGGGAGCAACGTTTCATGGGCACACGGCCCTGCCGTTCACCGACCTGCTGTCTACGGCTGCTTTGGAGCCACAATGCAGAGCAGGGTGGGCCCCGCTGCCTGGCCGCCCGCGCCCAGCGTGACTACCATCTGGCCCTACGAGACTCCTGCCAGCTCCTGCTCTGGGGGTGCCATCTTCACCCTGGGGTCCAGCCCAAGAATGTCCCGTTTCCTTTCAAAAAATCTGTGTTGGAGGCTTCAGCCAGTTTAGATGGGTTCTCCTTTTTTTCTTTTCTTTTTTTTTTTTTGAGACAGGGTCTTGCTCTGTTGCCCAGGCTAGAGTGAGTGCCGTGGCATCAGCCTAGCTCACAGCAACCTCAAACTCCTGGGCTCAAGCGATCCTCCTGCCTCAGCCTCCCGGATAGCTGGGACTACAGGCATGCGCCACCATGCCCCGCTAATTTTTCTATTTTTAGTAGAGACAGAGTCTGACTCTTGCTCAGGCTGGTCTCAAACTCCTGAGCTCAAGCGATCCTCCCGCCTCGGCCTCCCAGAGTGCTAGGATTATAGGCGTGAATCACCACACCCTGCTTAGTCATCAATATAAACAAACAATCCTTGGATAAAATAACCGCACGCATTACCGGCTCCTCCACCCCGTCACATGTTGACCACATGTTAAGCACTTAGGGACAGACTCTAAGAATGCACCAGAACTCCATGAAAAACCCTGCAAAACATCCCTGAGGCATGGGGTGCAGGGGTGACTCGGCTACGCAGACGCTGAGCTGTGCCTGCAGGTGGGCAACAGATGTCAGATTCCCCCCTGGTGAATCTCCGCCTCTGTACGAGGCCGTTCCAGTCACCCCTGGTAGCACATTGGCAAACGTGCACATGCCATCCGCGAAAGCAGATGGGGGAGGGCAAACCAGACTTGTTAAATGCCCGCCCTCTCCACTAATTAAATAAATGCAGGATTAAACTATGCCAGCTCATCCCATCTAGCTGGAAAGCATGTCGAGAGGAACGCCCGTGTGGCAGAACCCCGGGCCAGGGAGGCAGGGGGACACGGCATCAGTGCCGCTCTTGCTGGGACATAAAGTGGCACCACCTTTCGAAGCCCTGTGAGACGCGCGGACCTAGGGCCACATGATGCACACGGCCTCCAAGCCAGGAAGTGACCCCTGCTTCCCCTGACACGTCCCAGAGAAACAACGGGAGGTGCCATGAGACGTGTTTACACGGATTTCCACCACGGCATCTTCCTGGCAGCAAAGAACTGGAACTTCATGCCCATCCACACGCACACACGCCATCCACACGCTGCACACACGTGTGCACAGCACACCCCACACCTCACTCATGCACGCCTTCACACATGCACACACATGCAAACACCATGACCACATGCTTATACACACAAAGTATACTCACATACACGTACACATGACACACATGTGCAACAAACACATCACATGCATGTACACACATAACACACACCCCTATGTAGCTGTTTGCACACACCCGTGTGCAGACACACACCCTCACATATGCAAATGCCACACCGGAGACTGAAGGTGCTTTGTGCAGGGGTGGGCAATGAAGTCACACTTTTGTTTTCTTTGTATTTTTCTGTTTTTCAAGTCTTTGACAATAATTGTTTGGGCATTTTAAAAATACAAAGTGTTCTATTAAAACAAGGGGATAGAGCAAACAGTAAATTTTATTTTTAGAAGAAACCATAGCATCGTATTCAGAGTCGACTCCTCCTGCGTGTCGTCAGTGCTGCTCCTGCCGGCCCCACCGACCGACCTCCTGACCTCCTGCGCCTCGCTCCGTTCAGTTGGAATTTTCAAGGAACGTCCAAACGGATTCAGAACAGTGGACAGGACTTGCTAATGTTGCAAATCCAGAGTTTTCTTTTGTGTTTAACATGTCAGCAGTCACACCGGGCAGCAACATGACGGGACGGCGTCCCCTTGTGACAAGTGCGCGGTGACGGGCCTGCCCCTCCGGGCATGAGAAGGCAGCTCAGCGCCCGCACCGTGGATGCCCCGCCCCCACCACACACTGATGATGAGTCCTGCTGTCCTGGCCGTGGTGACAGGTGCACACGGACCCGCCTGGCTGCTCTGCTGCCCGGAGGCCGGGCTGGGAGGAGACCCCTGGTTACCAAGAATACTTCTGTCCTAGGCCTTCTGGGCTGATTGAACAAATACCTGAGACCGGGAGACTCGCAAACACCAGGAAAGTATTCTCGCAGTCCTGGAGGCTGGAAGTCCAAGATCAAGGTGCCCCCTGGGGTCCCTCTTATGAGGGCTCCACCCTCATGACCTGTGCACCTCCCAAAGGCCTCGCCTCCCAACACCATCACCTTGGGGGGCTGGGGGGACACAGCAGCGAGCCTACAGCACTGGGTCACAGTGTGCTGACACCTCCAGAGCCACACGTCCCAGGAGGCGAGTGTGGTCCCCTCTGCAGGGCCATCCTGCGCCAACTCTGACCCAGCCGTCCAGCCGGGCTCTGGGCCCCTGCTTCGGACATCTCTGCCATCATGCCCCTTCCGGTTTCCTTCACTAACTTACGACCTACACGGGAGACGCTACGTCACCTCGGACAACGGACAGCGGAAGCAGAGACCACGAGGACAGGACCAAGAAGCTGGGAGGCGCCACGCAGATGGCGAGGCTGGAAGATGCTGCTCTCCCTGAGGGGGAGACGGACGCCTGGGAGGACGTGGTGGTCCCCAAACCCCACGCCGGGGAGGCCAGCGCGCCGACACTGCACGCACAGACGCCACGAGGCTGCGTTCGCCCAGGGCTGCCGGAACTGCCGTCCCCACGTCCCTGCGGCTAGACTCCAGGACCTCTAGCGGGTCTTCATGGTCCTGTTGTCCAAAGAAAGTGCACGGATTCAAGGGGAAGTTTCTACCACTGCCATAACATTGTGCTTACAAATAAACACAGAAAAGGCAAAAATAATGCCGTTAAATCCTGGCTTCTCACCTGGGGCTCACTCAGGTGAAAAAGAAAGACCTGCCAGCCCCGGCCTCACCCTGAAAGAGACCGCAGCACAGAGTCACTTTGTCACTGCAGACTCACTGTCCCACGGCGCCCTGTGCACCTGGAACCACCCTAGAGTCCTCCAGCCTCGGGGTGCACCTGAGAGGAAGCTGGTGCACCTGAGAGGAAGCTGGTGTCTCGGGTGGCTTCCATGTCTGACCCGAACGCAGTTCAAGTCCACTCTCTGCACCCTCCCAGGCGTCCCCGGCCCACTCCGCCCACCGTGGCTGCCGACAGCCACGGGGGGAAGTCTACTGACCACCACAGCCAGGCCTGGCCTTCTCCTGACCGAGGGGTCGTGTCCTTGCAAGCGGCAGGCCCAGGGGAGACGTCCCTTCCTTCCTTCCAATTGGTCATCTTCAGGAAGAGCAGCAGGGGCTCCCACGGGAGGCCCCCATTACTAGAACTGATTCGCTCACAAAATGTCACGAGATGGGGAATCTCACATCCAGGTCTACACGGTCCACGTTATGTGGAAACCAGAGCAGAGGCCGAGGCTGCATTTCCAGGGAGCAGGGGCCATGGGGCTGGGGGCACCCCAGAGGGGCTGGGCCTGCCCGATCTCTGCTTAGTGGCCCTTCACTGTCCAGGTGCATTCCACTCGTCCCTCACCGCCCGGGTCCTGGAGGTCCCACAGGCAACCTGCTCCAGACCTGGGGCGCAGGAGCTTCTCCCGCTTAGGGAGCCAGCACCCACGGCGACGGGCTCAGCAGATGCTTCAGGGGAGGCGGAAGGCCCCACCCCGACCTCAGGAGCTGAGCCGCATGGTGGAGAAAGACAGACAGACACTGCCCGGGGTGGTTCCCTAAGAACAGAGCGTGGAGAGGCCGGGCTGCCGGCCCCTGGGACGGGCCGGGGTTGCCTCGCTGCCCGAGATGAGCTGGGCAGGCACTCGCCCAGGAGAGGGAAGAGCCAAGGACTCCAGCCAGGTGGGTGGCAGCAGGGGCACGTGTCAGGCAGGAGGACGGGACGCCTCTCTGCACCTCTTGGAGCCCTGCCCTCCACATGGAATATTCCAGAGGCTCACTTAATAAGATTCATTATTTAAAGGCCGTAGTGGAAACCCGGATGGAGCAGCTCTCAGGAAAGTCCGTCATGGCCACTTGGCTTCTCGTCCCTAGACATACAGGCAAGTGGGGGGCTCCTGGCATGAGAGGTGGGGAGCACTCGGCGCCCCACCAGCCTGGGCCAGCTGGTCCCACCGCCACTCGGCAGAAGCACATCCAGCCTCCGCCGCGCTGCTGAACCTGCCGTGGCAAAGACTTTGGAAGTTAATCCTGAGTCTTCCCCGAAGTGAGGGTCCTCGCCCCTGCAGGCTGAGGCTGGCGCCCGCCTCGGAGGAGAAGTGCGTCACATGACCTTCCAGGTAACTGACGACGTCAGCCATGCCGGCCCGACTGCTGGGGCCGCTGTCCTTCCGCTGAGCTGCCGCCACCCCACGGGCTTGTGGGGGGACCCGGCCAAGTGTCAACTCCTCTCTCTCGCTCTAGAGGAGAGAAAACACACTTTGCAGACCGCTCCTGTTCTCTCTGAGCTCCCTTCCAAACGGCCTCTACTTCTCTCGCATCCTGAAGCCTCTCGGAACAATTACTGCAAATGCTTCGAGAAAACTAATGGGAAGCCAAGCTGCTCTCCAGGCCTGAGCCTCTGGTGCTCAGAGCAGAAGTGGTGCCCACCACCCAGGAACACCGTCCAGCCCCACCGCCCAGCCCCACCACCCAGCCCACCGCCCAGTCCACCGCCCAGCCCACCGCCCAGTCCACTGCCCAGCCCACCACCCAGTCCACCGCCCAGCCCGGTAGGCCGTAGCCTGAGGTCACCCTGAGCCATAAAGGGGATCCACGGTCCATGTCCTCATCCTGCATGCACATCATTTCAGTGCCTAGGATGGGAACTCCATGCCTCGGCCACAACACAAGACCATGGGGAGGCCTCGGCTCAGCAGAGCACTGAGAAGAGATAAATCGACGTACGTTATTGGCCAAGTGGTTCGATCTCTGCGCACTTAAGCACAGGTGCTTGTAGATCTCGGTTCCTGCAGCTCAGTGTGATTTCACAGAGGTGCCCGATCCTCAGCCACACAGTGACACAGGCAGACAGGGGTACCCCAGAAGGTGGGTGGCAGGGAGGGGCAGAGAGTTCAACACTTTAATAAATGAAGCAGCCATCACGGGTGGGTCTCCCTGGCCCCCCAGCCCTAGACAGGCAGCTGCCTGGCTCACAGATGCCTGGACCAGCAAACGTCACCAAACGGCGACAGACAGACACATTTCCTGCCCAGCTCGTCGTAACCAAGGCCCCACCGCCGAGAGCAACACTGGGGCCGGAACTCGAGGGCCCGTCAGGCCCGACCAGCACCCACACTGCAGGCCCAGGCAGGAACCGAGTGGCACCGCCGCCCTCTGCCCGCTCCATCTGATGTTAGAGAGCAGCGCTATGCGGGAGGTGCCAGAGGGAGAGGCTGTCCAGCACCAAAGCTCCGGACGCAGTAATTGTCATTGTTATCCAATTACGCTCTGGATACCTGAAGCTAGCACAGCCCACAGAGGGGCAATTTCATTAGGCTAAGACCCACTTGTCTTACTTTACTCTGATAACAGCTTAATAAATAAACCGAGTGAGCCCTAATACACAGGTGCAAAATAAAAAATACTTGGGCTTTTCCATTTTATGCCCGTCCTTCCCCAATTATCCTGCCCTCGTATTTCCTGCTTGTCAGTTCCAGCCTCTCCCCTCCAGGAGGTGGGAGAAAGCTCATCTCCCTTCCCAGGAAGATTCCTTCCTGGGAGGAGGTTTCGTGTGGGTGCACAGGGGCGTGTGTCTGTCTCTCCATCACAGACACACCCACACACACGCGCACGCGTGCTTTTCTAGCCAGCACGTGTGCACACACAGTCACGTACACACACACACACATGTGCGTGCTTTTCTAGCCAGCACGTGCACACACACAGTCACGTACACACATACACACTTTTCTAGCCAGCACATGTGCACACACGAAATCACGCACACACACATTTTCTAGCCACCACATGCACACACACAGTCACACGCACACACACACGGTCACAATAAGGCCACAACTTGGCAGGTGCAGCAGAGGGCATGATGCACATCACATCGTTACACATTTTAATAAAACGACAAGACAACAGAGGTGGAAGTAATTAATTTGACGTAGCTAAGGTGGAAGGGAAGGGAAATGACTTCCTGACGGAGAAGTGGCATTTGAATGAGGAGGCCCTGGAAGATTGTCCCAGGTGGAAGGACAAGTCGGGCAGAGGGGTGCAGCCAAAACGCAGGAATGGGCATGCTCTAGCTGCCTAGAGTGGTTCGGGGCTGGTGCTGGAAGGGAGTGGGCGTGGCATAGGGAAAAAGGGAGGGGCCTGGTAACTTTGGTGTGGACAGCAGGAGGCTTCCAAGGCTTTGGAGGACCCGAGAGTCTCCAGGACCCCCGCTTAGAGGTCCAAAGCTGGCTCTACCTGCTCTGATGTCTAGGAACCCACGGGTGTCTATGAGGTACAACACCAGCAACAGCAGCAAAATGAACAATGTGGTGTGCTAATGAAAAGTGCGGCATCTTACCGGCCCCCATGCCTCTCTCCACCCAACAGCCCCTGACTCTGCGGCCTTCTTAGAGCCACCGAATGGCAGGCCCACTCTCCCAGGGGGAAGCGTGGGGGATTCCACCGCCCTGGCCTTCCACGGAAGTCCATCCCTTCAAAACAGGACTTGGCCACGGGGAAATAGCAAAGCAAGAGAGTCACAGAACACCAGCCCCAGAGGACAGGTGGAGCCCAGGCACGGCCCTGTCATTTTCCTGGTGGGAACGGGAGGACGGCAGGATATAGCATGGTCTTTATCCACTGCTCAAGCGTGGCCTCCTAATCCTCTCTTCCCTGAACCCCAGGTACATACCAAGATTAGCACCTTGATCAAAAACGCCCACCACAGAGCAAGCTACTTACACGGCGTCTGCCCGAGTGCATCTAATCTCAAAGCCTGAGATCGTGGACGCACAGAGGCATGACGCTGGAAACGCCTTCAGTTTGAAAGTGCAGACGTGCACTTCTGGGCTTACGTTCCAGCTTAAGAGTTCAAACAGCAACAGAGACTTTAATTTATACTCAGGAAAATAAAAATAGACTAATAAAATCCAAGTCAAGCTGCTAGAAGAGGTTTTCCTGTGCCAGAAGTTGGGCCCTGCAAGTTTCCCTGAACAGGTTATCATTTTAACATTGCAAAGCACCAGACTTATTTCTTAAATAGCAAAACCACAATTATCTCCGCACGTCCGGTATCGCCGCTCTGCAGTGCTCCTGCGTAACGAGCCAACTGTCAGCGATACGAACGGGATGAGAGTGCTGCTGCTGCCGCGCGCAGCGGCCGGCCTTATCAAAATCCAGCCACATTAATCCTTTTCCTTACATCAAAATCAAATAACTTCCCGGAGAGAGGCTACAGTCTCACCACCAGCAGTTCCACTGGGAGAGGGCAAGTTGAGATTAACGGTGCAGTGTGTTGGGAAATAAATAGATGAGCATCTGCCTCCAGCCCAGTGCAGCTCAGAATGTAGGATTCCTCGGGGAAAGCAGAGACAAGTGTCTCGAGCTGCACAGTGTCCCCTGGGCATCTGCCGTCCCCAGGGCGGCCGGGAACATCTGCAGCAAACAATGCGCTCGTGGACAATGACGCTTTCCAATAACGAAAGTTCTGACCCACATGGCATTTAAGCAAGAAGGGAAGATTATTATTTCAAAACTGATAAGGGGAAAATGCAATAAGACAATTCCCAGATAAGTGCTTGGAGGGGATGTCTTCCCGATAAAATAAGCACCTTTCAAAGCGAGGAGACAATGTGATTTTCCGCCTGGCAGAAAGGAGCAGACAGACCGAGGGCCGCGCGGTCCCTTATCTCGGGAGCAGCCGTCCGCTCCCCGGGGCTGGAGGAAGTGATTAATTAGTGCCTCTTCGAGGCCACAGCCTCAGAGAGCCACCGGAGGACTTTTTATGTGCGCCGGAGAATGACATCCTTCCAGAACAATCCTTTGAGAGCCCAACAATGGGGAACGTCTCCGACGGTCCTGAGCGCCAGCAGGCTGGGCCTCGAGACTGCCGAGAGGACAAGGCCTGGCAGGAAAAGGCCTCTCCTCGGGGCTTCTCTTGTCGAGACGGAGGAGAAGCCACCACAGACACAATTTTAAGTGAAAGACAGAAGCCGCCCCCCCCCCCCCCCCCCCCCCCCCGCACGAGAGCCCCTCTTGCTCCCTGGGCTGCTCTCACCGCCATTCTGCCCGGCGCTGCTCCCCCCCACCCCGCCCGCCAGCTGCCTCCCTGAAACGCGGCTCGGGGCAGGGTACCACGCGGGGCAGCCCCAGAGTCTACCCACCCCCAGAAGTCCCACCCGGGGCTCGCAGAGCAGGACAACTCAGCCACATCCTGTCTCCATCTTTCCAGCGTGTGAAGGCAAAACCAAGACTCTTGCTCGGTGACAATGCCGTCTCCTTAGCAGCACCTCTCCTCCTGTTCCCGGGGAAGGTACAGCCCCCAGGTTGATGGCGCTGAAACGTCAATATTTTTTTTTTTTTTTTGAGACAGAGTCTCGCTTTGTTGCCCAGGCTAGAGTGAGTGCCGTGGCGTCAGCCTAGCTCACAGAAACCTCAAACTCCTGGGCTCAAGCGATCCTCCTGCCTCAGCCTCCCGAGTAGCTGGGACTACAGGCATGCACCACCATGCCCGGCTGGTTTTTTTTTTTTAAATATATATTAGTTGGCCAATTAATTTCTATTTATAGTAGAGACGGGGTCTTGCTCTTACTCAGGCTGGTTTCAAACTCCTGACCTGGAGAAATCCACCTACCTCGGCCTCCCAGAGTGCTGGGATTACAGGCGTGAGCCACCGCGCCCGGCCTCAAATTCTTATTTTAAGGTCAGGTGGCCTCACGCCCCGGGTGAGGACGACAGGCAGAGCCACCGAGGCAGCATCGGGTGAGCGGGGGAGACTCTGAGGATGGCAGCGCAGGAGGCTGCACGCCCGGGCGGGGCCCCCTGCTGTAGAGTCCGGCCCGTGGCTCCGTGGCTGCGTGCCACCCCGCAGGGTAATACAATCCTGCTCACAAGGAAATCACGGAGACGGCCCCCGGCCGGCTGTTGCGCTGATTCAGCGAGGCCGGCTGCGGAGGGCCGGGGTCCATCACTCAGGAAGAAGGAGCATCGCTGTCAGTGCGCTCGATTTAAGGCCGCGGAAGGCGCCAGGCCCGAAGGGCGCCGGGAAATTAACACGAGGCGGGCGATTACCTTCGAAGCCAGGCTCCGCTCTGAAGGCACGGGCCCCCCCGCCGGCCCAACCCGCACCCCGAGCAAAGCAGGCAAGACGGGGCGGTGGGGAGCCGACGCCGAGATGAGGATGTCCTCAGTCTCCCAGCTCCTGGTGCATCCCTTACAGCCCCAGAAAGTTCCAGAATCTGTGCGTGCTGACATTTCCGACCTAACAAATGAAGATGGCTCCGTTCCCATTTCACGGGGCAGCGACCAGAGCCTGTCCCTGCTGCCCTGTTTCAACGTCTGGGATTTTCGGAGAATGCTGTGCTCACGGCATTTAATAATGCCGTAGACGCAGGAGTCCACGCGTGTGCAGGCGGCCAGATCACCTGCGATGAAGATGCGCCTGCGGTTTCCAGGACTGCAGATCCAGAGCACCTGCTAAACGTTTGAACCAAAAAAAAAAAAAACCCCGAGAAGCGCTGGCCGCTCTGGGGCTGCCAGCGCCCAGCAAAGGGGCCGTCGCTCAACCGCCGCCGCCATTCCCAAACGGACTTGCGAGGCCCTGCAGTTCTGGCAGCACGACACTCCCCGTCTCACGAGCCACTTTTCTTAGCCAGGATGGTAGAGGACTGACGTTCACCGGCCATTAGCCTTCTAGGCCCGTAACTCAGTTTCCCCCCACGAGTGTGCCGCCCGCTTCTGCGGGGATCGGTCTTCAAGCCGTCCAGCTCCTTTAAGAAAAAAAAGTCCCTGCGAATCCTCTCTTCTCAGGAAAACGTAAGTTCCACAATTTTACGGACTCTCGATCACAACTTTATAGCCTTCAGCCCTGCACTGGCACCCGCTTCTATCTTAAAATGTAAGAACGAGATAAAACAAGTTGTATAATCCCCTTCTTTGTATCTGAGGGAAGACGGGAAGGAGGAAGATAACTTAAAAGAAACGGAGCCTGCGTTCCGGCTACCTGGGAGAGCTCGCTTCCCGGCCCCGTCCACCCATCGCTGCTCAAGTATTAAATACGCTGTGACATAATCCAATCACATCGACACCCTATTTATACAGGATGGCAGCAGGTAACTCGCATTCCTGTGCTGCCCCCTCCCCCACGAGCCTGCAGACTTTAAATAAACCACTCCATAATCTATTTGCTCAATTTTTAAAACATGCCTTTCGCCAAAAGGTCTCTGGCCACACATAAGAATGCAAAGGCCGATAAGGAGGAAAAAGTCCCTAAACCAAGCCTAGAAAGCTATCGAATGGAGCCACCGTCTAACGGGAAACGACTGGCACAAAGGCCAGCTCGCCCTCTGCAGATCCGGGGGCACCGGCTGGGGCGGGCACTGCTGGGAAGCCCGGAGACGTCCACCCACAGCTGGAGCCACGTGGAAGTGGACCAGCCCTGGCCAGGCGTCGGCTCTGTGTGGGATCGGGAGCACTTTCTGCTGGTGCCGCCGGCCCGGCAGCTCCAGGACTGGGACCCGCTAAGACTGGGGCCCGGGCTGACTTGGTTGAGCAGCGCTGGCGTGTGCACATTAACAGGTAAAGACAGTGTGAAAGGGCACCCACACGACAGGTGTTTCCGTGCCCCGGTACCCGGCCACACACTTCCACACGCCACCATACTGGGTCGTCAACCCCCCTGGGGAGGGAGACCTGCCATCCCCATCCTGTGGAGGGGAGCAGAAGATCTCGCCGGCCACAGGACACGCCTAGTGTCACGGAGCAGAGGACCGAAGCTGGGACCCCAGAGGCTGCTCGGGCTCGGACAATGGGGGCTCCGGGGCTCCGTCCCCGTGCCGGTTCTGAGGCCACGGACAGGGCAGGGCGGCTGGAGGGCTGGCCTCTGGAGGCAGCTGCCCTGCCTCAACCTCGCTGCCCCAGGGCCGCTGTGGGAGCAGCAACCCCAAACCGTCCCATGCCAGCGCCCTGCTCCGGACAAGGGGGTTGGTGGTGAGCCCGCTGCCCTGCTGGCACTGCAGAGCCGGGCACGGAGAGGACCCCGTCAGCAGACGCGGGCGGCAGAGCCACTGTGCTACGACCCCTCCCCCAACGGCGCAGGCCCTGGGACCACGCGGGGCTCCCTGGGGACTGCCACGCTCACACAGGTGTCTGCAGGGCGCAGCGACCACGTTCACAGGATGCGTTAATCAACCACCGACGGGTGTCCCCAGCGATGAGTCAGCCAGAGCCTCTGTAAATATCCCACTGGAGTAAAAAGAGAGAGCGGAAAGACGGCACCTTCCCCCTCCAAGTTCTCACTGCTGCAAACCAATCAGAACGGCGGGAAAAGCCAACACAAGGACTCGCCTGCCACCCCCGCTCTCCCACCCGCCCCCTGCCCTGCGCCAGCTGCCTGGCTCTCCCCCCGCTGGCCACCCTCGCTGCCCCAGAGCCTGGCAGGGAGGGGCCGAGGCAACCAGAGGGGCCGCTTCCTCTCCCGTGAGCTCGGAGCCTCTCCTTGGGCTCCGGGCGGGAGACGCGGGTGAGGCCTGAGTCATCCTGAGTCCAGGGTCACGGTCACCCCTTCCTACCCCAGGCACGGGGTCGTGGATCGCCCGGCCCAACCCGGAAGGAGAGACAGGAGCCGGGTGCCGGGCCCTCACAGCTGCCCACGCCTGGGTGCGACCCGGGGCCTCCTCTCGGGCACCAAGGGCTCCTGTCACGCACAGGCCGGACACATTCGCGAGAAGCTGCCCCGCCGCGGGCCGCGAGGGAGGCGGATGGAGCCTGGACAGCCGGCCGGCAGCGACTTCCCGAGCCATCGCGCCCACCTTCTGCCTCACGTGGAACCCGGCAGCCACTCGAGACGCGAGAAGTGAGACACTCGCGGCCAGAAATAATATCCTTTTGCATTTCCACAGCACAGCAGTTTTGGGGAGACAAGAGGCACATTCTATAAACGTGTCCCTGCCAGAGAGCGCCAGGCCGTTCCGACGCCCCCACGTGTCACGGGCAGAGGGAGTGAGCTCCCCGCCCCCGCCCGACTCTGCCCATCCACGACGGGGACCTTCCCATTAACAAAATATTTACAATGTAACTGCGTGATGTTATCTGAGCCTAATCCTCGCTAAGGTTCCATTTGACAGAGGAAGATAATGGGCGGAGAACAAATGTTCCATATACGTTTTAAATCCAACGAAATTGTTCCGTGTCGCGCTTTATAATATCAAATACTCTCTCGCTACACGAAGGCGCCTCATTTGCTTCTCAGGGGAGATGGGAACTGGGGCTGCTTGAACCCACCCACCTGGCCGCACTTCACGATGATGCGGTTACCACCCAGCAGACACCCTCACAGGTAAGGTCTCCCCAGCGACACCGGCCCTTGGACATCTGAGGCTAAACACCCTCTGAGCAGAAGCCCCCGGAGGTAGTGCCATGACTCTGTCTCCCAGATGAACATGCAGATTCCCAGGGAATTCTCACTGTGGTGGGTACATTAGCTCCCTGTGGCTGCTGCCACCAAGGACCCCAAACGTGGTGGCTTCAGATCACAGGGACTTATTCTCCTGCAGTTCCGGAGGAGCCGAGTCCAGAACCCAGTGCCGGGGGGAGGGGGCCGTGGCCTCCCTGGAGGCTCCAGGGCAGGACCCTCCCTTCACTCTCCCGGCTCCTGGCGACTCCGGCATCCTGGGCTTGTGGCTGCATGGCCCCGAGCTCTGCCTCCCTCTTCACACGGCCTTCTCCTGTGTCTGGCTTCTCCTCCGTGTCTTGTAAAGACGACAGCTGTCATTGGGTGTAGGCCACACCCAGACAGTCCAGGAAGATCTCAGCCCGAGATCCTCGATTACATCCGCAAAGCCCCTTTCCCCAAATAATGTCACATCTGGACGTCCCGGGTGGATGTGTCTTTTGGGGGCTGCTGTCCCATGCCCTACAGTAGGTCTGGGTAGGGCCCGGGTACCTGCCACGTCTAGCAAGCGTCCCCCAGGCAGGCAGCTCCTGGACCAGGGCTGGACCCCTAACCCCGCGCTTTGCAGGTGAGGAAACCACGTCCCTCTCCCGACTCCCAGGCGGGGTCGTGGGCTGCAGCCTGCTCTTCCTCCCTGACACCTGCAGCAGCACAAGCTGGGGCCTCACGCCTGGCAGCTCACACGCCACGGTTCCCGCCTGAATTCCAAACAAATCCACGCAGATGCGTCTAAACTCACACCGGGCAGCCAAGACAAACGTAAAGCCCAATCTCTGCCTTCTCTCCCCACCAGGCGCACAAAGACAGGGCACCTGCTCCGCCCCCGCAGAGACAGAGGAGCTGCATCCCGATCCGGGGACACACACACAGCGCCTGCCCGCCTCACCCCGGGGCTGGGGATTACTGTAGTCCAGGGGTCCTCAAACTTTTTAAACAGGGGGCCAGTTCACTGTCCCTCAGACCGTTGCAGGGCCAGACTATAGTTTAAAAAATACTATGAACAAATTCCAATGCACACTGCACATATCTCATTTTGAAGTAAAAAAAACAAATGTGCAAAAACATCCGCATGTGGCCCGCGGGCTGGGGTTTGAGACGCCTGCTGTGGTTGGACAGCATCCCGGCGGCCGGGCGCCCACGGCAGGGGCAGGCACGCCGCCTCCACACCTGGGGCTGCACCCGCGGGTCTCCGTGCGCCGGGAGGTCCTGGGCCTCCAGCAGCGGCATCCTCCCACGGGCGAGGCCTGGGCGGCGCTCTCGGGCCCTGGGTGTGCACCTGTCGCCGAGGGCTTACCCCAACCCTCCTCAATCCCCACGTCCGTCAGCAAGGGCTCGTGCGGAATCCAGGAGGGGCCGCGCCGAACGTGGGCAGACGGGAAGCCACTGTGGGTGCCCCACCGAGTCTCGCGGTGGCCACGGCCATCTCGGGACCAGGGGCAGCTGCCCACCCGGGTCCCGGCTACAGACGCTGGACAGAGCAGGCAGTTCTCGGGGCGGGGGCTCCGGGAAGCAGGCAGGGTGGGACGGGGGCCGCGTGGGCAGTGACTCGGTGCCAGAGCCTTCCACCCCAGAGACCTTCTGGACCCACGACGCACGGCAGGCTGCTCCATCACTCAGTGCCTCGGTCTCCCCGACAGCACAGTCACCAGCCACTGAGGTCTGCAGGACTGAAGGGCGCACGTGGCACAGGTCCGAGACGCACGTAGCAGTGCGTCCTCCACACTTGGGAGCCAGAAAGGAGCGGCCATGCACCCCGGCGGCTGGCCCCACCCTCAGGTGAGGCCTGAGTCATCCTGGGTCCAGGGTCAGGGTCACCCCTTCCCACCCTAGGCGCGGGGTCGTGGGGTGCCCGGCCCAACCCGGAAGGAGAGACAGGAGCCGGGTGCCGGGCCCTCACAGCTGCCACGCCCGGGTGCAACCAGGGGCCTCCTCTCGGGCACCAAGGGCTCCTGTCACGCACAGGCCGGACACATTCGCGAGAAGCTGCCCCGCCGCGGGCCGCGAGGGAGGCGGATGGAGCCCGGACAGCCGGCCGGCAGCGGCTTCCCGAGCCATCGCGCCCACCTTCTGCCTTGCGTGGAACCCGGCAGCCAGGCGGCAAAAACTCGGGCCCGGCCGGGCTCTGCAGTGCCAGCGGGGCAGCGGGCGCACCACCAACCCCCTCGTCCAGAGCAGGGCGCTGGTGTGGGACGATTTGGGGTCGCTGCTCCACAGTGGCCTGGGGCAGCGAGGTTGAGGCAGGGCAGCTGCCTCCAGAGGCCAGCCCTCCAGCCGCCCTGCCCTGTCCGTGGCCTCAGAACTGGCACGGGGACGGAGCCCCGGAGCCCCCATTGTCCGAGCCCGAGCAGCCTCTGGGGTCCCAGCTTCGGTCCTCTGCTCCGTGACACTAGGCGTGTCCTGTGCCCGGCGAGATCTTCTCACGCGGGGGTGGGCAGGAGGGCGGAGGAGGCCCCGTCCTAACCCCGGGACCTGCAAACCCGGGACCCTCTGCGGCAACTGGGACTCTGCAGACGTGACTGAGTAAGGGCTCTGCCACGGGACATTGTCCTGGAGTGCCCGGCGGGCCCGGTGTAACCCCGGGAGACTTCCAGGTGGAGGAGAGAGAAGCGGAGGAAGGCGTGGCCACGGAGAAAGGAGGGCGGAGCCTCCAGGAGCCGGCAGAGGCCGGACTCGGATCCTCCCCCTGGAGCCTCCAGCACCAGCCCCTCCGACGCCGTGACCGCAGCCCGGAGCGTCTGACCCTGGGACCTAACAAACGCGTGTCGTTTCAGCCGCTACATCTGCGGCGGTTTGTGCTGCAAGGAGAAACTGTGACACAATCCGTAAACCAGGCAAATTTCTCCCAGAAAAGGCGCCGTGGGAGACAAAGTCGCAGACCGAGCCCCTGCCTGGCGCAGGTGGCCTGGGCGTGCCCGCCCACTGCCTGGGCTGCGGGGGTCTCGGAAGCTCCAAAGGGGAAGCCGTCAGCACCTGGTGAGGCGCCCCCCGACACACCAGCCCCTTCCCTTCTCCCCATCCCGGGCGGGACGTGGGCGCTGGAAGGAAAATGGCCTTTGGAAGCTCGCACCGGCCAGAGACAACTCAGGAGGGCGCTTCTGTTTTGTGTCGTCCTCCTGTCTAAGAGCCACACGCTGAGCTGCTGGCGAGGACAGCCAGGGACGCACACCGGCCAGCCAGTACCGGAGGCCGCCAGGAGAGGGCAGCCCCGAGCCCGGGCAAAATGGCACCACAATTCTGACCCTTTTAACAACAACAAAAAAACACAAAGGATTTTGCCAGCCCGGTTTGCGAGACACCACAGCCCCCTCCGGGGATTGGAGGAGCGAGAGCAAGTGCGTGAAGTTTTACAAGAACGTGCTCGGGGGGACTTTATCGCCCCCGGCGGAGAGAAACTTCACTCGGCTTATGGTGTTTTATGGCGGAATTCACTCGGAGGAGAAATTGCTCCTCTGAAAAGTCCGAATAATAGGCACATTCTTTGAGAAGATGAATGCCTGCTTCCGCTCTCTCCCGGTTCATGATTAGCTCTGGCATCCACTTAACCACGCTTTCACAGAAAAAAGGAAGGAAGGACGGCTTTGCTTAAATTTAACCCAGCTACCTGAGAGGAGTCACAAAATTTCCACATTTTTAAATCAATACCAGGAAGGAAACATTACAGGTAGTACATATGCATACCAAGTACACTTCGTTTAAACTTGATTATGAGTTTCCTTGTTATTTAAAAAAAAAACCAAAACCTGCGGGGTGGAATTAGAAAATCACTATTTCTGAAACGAGGAAGTTACAGGTCTTGGCGGCGTCTAGGAAAACCCGACCGCCATTCTCGGCGACGCCGCGCCCGGGACGGCCTCGTGGGAGGCGCAGGTACTGGGGCCTTCGTGAGCCGCGGAGCCGCAACTTTTCCTCCGAGGGAATTCCACTATAAAAAAATACCATAAGCAGAGGCGCCAGGCTGTCAGGATTTCCACGTTCTACTTGGAAAAGAGCACCTTGCTCTCTCGCAACCCAGAACAAGAGGTCCCCAAACACCCAGGGCCCCGACCCCGGCAGCCAGGCCACGTGGAGACACGAGGCCGTCCTCTCCAGAGGTGGCGTCAGGGAGTCACCCCGGACCTTCTCCGACGTGCAGCCAGCCCCGCCGCCGCTCCAGAACCCCGCAGTTTATGACGACGGTCCTGAGTGCAAACTCGGCGCGGACCTGACGTGTCTGAAACTTCCAGAACTGCCCGGACTCGTCCCTCGGGCCCGGCCCGCGCCGCCTGCCCCGGCGCTGGCAGGGACTGAGAGAGAACGCGTGAGAACGCTGCCCGGGACCTCAAGTTGTACGCCCAGAGACAGGAAGCTCCTGCCGGCATCGCGGAATCCCGGCTCCTCTAATCCCAGGGCCGGTTTCGCCAGCCCGGGTGTCCACGGAGCTCGGACCCACCTCGGCTGAGCCTCACACGCGAGCAATCACGACCGGCACCGTTGCCACGCCGGGCCTGTTCCCTGCCAGCGTCCAGCCGGAGAGACGCCCGGCCCCTCTGAGCGCTTGGCCATGGCTGACCCGACGACCGTGGCCTCGACATCTGGGTCCCCTCCTGCGTGCGGGGCCCGCGGTGCTCCAAAACGATCTTTCACGGTAAGTGGGAGAGACGAGCGAGCTAAAAGGCGGAGGCCTGGGCCTGGACAAAGCGGGGAAACAGAGCGAGTCTTGCAAATGCAGGCCAATCTCATGGCCTCACTCTCCATCGGTTTCTGAGCCACAAAACCGGAGCAGCGTCGTCTCCCTGGAAGGGCCTTTGCGAACACTGAGACTGTGCTCAAAGGACCGGCCAGAACTTTCTGTTGTTATTCTAACATTATGACGACGCAAAGCCTCGCATTCCCTGGCCTTAAGACTCAATTGAAATACATATTGCTAAAACACGAAATCTCAAATAATCTTGGAGCCACGGCGTGGAGCGTCCCCCCACCCCCTCGCTGTGCCTGGCGCGCACTGCCTTCCGCGAGGAAGCGTGTGTTCCGTGTCGGCGGGTCCCCAGGGCAGGGGGGCGGGAAGACTCCCGACCCGCTGACTTAGGAATCGAGTGATTTGGAGCACACCTTGCCGCTCCCCGAGCCCAGGTCCTCACGGCGGAACGGCCACCGACAGCCCCTGCCGTGGGCGCTGCAGGGCGGAGCGACCGAGGCAGCCGCCACTCGGGCACGTGGCCGAGGCAGGCAAAGGGCGGCGGCGTCCTGCGCCGTTTTGCTTCTGAACGGGGTTATCGGGAGCCCCTGTCTGCGGACGAGCCGTGGCCCGCGGACGGCACACCCTGCGGCGTGTTTCAGGCTCACCCCGGGGCCGGTCCTGTGTCGGCCCAGCAACAGCAGCCGCTTTCTAAGCGCAGGGCACGCCGGCCCCTCTCTGAGCCTCCTCGTCCTAGAACCAAGGAAACTGCAGCAGGGAAAGGCTGCCGAAGACCCCCCGAAACAACACAGCCCTCTGGGGGGCAAGGGCGCCCCAAGGACAGCCAAAGAGGCATCAGCTCCACCCTGGGCCCTGGACGCTCATTTCTGGGATCCCCGGAGGGACCGGCGGAGGCAGGGGAGGTCCGGTCTGGGTGCTCAGAACGAAGCATCTCTCTGGCTACAAGAGCAGGACAGTCCTGGCTTCAGGCCACCATCGGAGTCTGAGTCAGCCTCAAGTCGACGCCGCTTCCCTGCCGGGCCAAGGTTCTCCGGAGCCGGCTAAGGCCGTGGGCAGAGACGAGCCCGGCACAGTCTCTGCATCGCTGCAAGAGGGTCGCTCTGCGACCCGGCAACAATTTACCCTTCCCTGACGAGCGGTTCAGACAGACAGCCCTGGCTTAAAACGTTTACCTGTTCGTTCACGCGCACCTGACCGCAAGAGGGTCTGAAGCGGGGACTGAGCGCTTTGTTTATTCAACAAATATTTACCGAGTGCCCGTGACACGCTCTCTGCAGTTGGCGTGCTTGGAGGAGACTGACTCGCGAAGGAACACAGAAGAGGCTGTTAAAGCCAGAGTAAGAGGCCAAGGCCCAGGGAACACGGGATGGGCAGAGGGAGGCTGGAAACCTACGCTCGAGGCGGAGGCTGCAATGCTAGTCCTTCCCCTAAGACAAGCACTGCATTTGGCTGCAATGACGACAGACCCACTGTGGCGCTTTAGCCTTCTTTTTCTCACCTCTCAAAAGGCAATGAGTCCAGGGCTCTGCGGTTGCTCAGAGATGCCGTCTGGGACCCGCTTTCTGCCCCACCATCGTCATAGTCACAAAACAGCTGCTCCGCCCCAGCCATCATGCACAAGTTCAAGGCAAGAAGAAGATATAGAGCAAAGGGCAAAAAGCATGGCCAGCTCAGCCTGTTCCTTTCTTATCAGGAATAGGGAAAAAAAAAAAAAAAACTTTCCCAGGAGCCTAACGTTACAGACTAACCTGATTAGATACCAGTGCCCAGAAGGGGCCACACTGCCTCTCGGCCTTAGGGAGTCCAGGGCGTATGTCCTAAAGCAGGGCACGCTGCCAGCCAAGCGCATGGGCACGGAGAGGTCTGCTCGCGAGGAGGGGGAGAGCGGACGGGCGACTCGCAGTGTCCGACAGTGGCAGGCGGGCGTGGGGGGCTCATCATTAGTGCCCTCTGCCGCGAGTTAACCAAAGAGACTCAGACACGCAACCGGGGCAGCATTCTCCGGCTCACCCATCACTTCCTCTGACTGGGACCGACGGCGCAGCCGCCTCACGCGGGACGGCGGTGTGCGGGGAGACGGGCTGGTGTCTACCACGCCCTGCCCCGGCAGAGTCCCCGTCCGCACAGAAGTGGCCGTGCCGAGCTGCACGGGCAGAGAGGCTACATCCGACATACGTGTAAGGACAAGGTGACATACCTGCGGCCACGCCCACTGCAGTCTGGCGGACTCTCAGGTGTCGACTCCGGACACCTGCGTCTGAGCTCCCTGCAGCCAGGCCTCCCTCGGCAGCTCCGCGTGCAAGCGAGCCGTTCGTTCACTCGGCGGTCCCCGCCTGCTCTGCTCCAGCGGCCGTGCTGGGCGCCCGGGAAGGGCAGACGCTCATGCCGCCTACTCAGCATCCGCTCCTCCTCCCCTCCTGCCCAAACAGAGCCCCAGCTCTGTGCTACATGAGCAGTTTGCTCCCCTGGCAGGTGATGGACTATAACGGGTCTACCTCAAACATGACAAAGCAAGCCTCTGCTTTCCTGCACGCCCCGTAGCTGGGAGTGCCACGTGACCTAGTGCTAGCCAACAAGAACTTCTGCAGGGATTCGGAGGAGAAAGTGCTTGCTTTCTCGATATGAGGAAGAGATGCAGGTGGCGCCACTATGACCTCCTTCTCCGTGCTCTGAACTCAGATGCAACACCTGGAACCACAGCAGCCAGTTTGTAATGATAAGGCAATAAATGCCAAACTAAGGATGGTAGAATGGTGAAAGAAGATGAGGTAGGCATATGACAGTGTCACAGATGTGGCTCTAGCCCTTGACAATCTATCTCCACATTCATTATTGCATGAGAAAAATTAGCCACCATTTATTTAAAATTCTGTCAATTGGGTTTAATCCCATTGGCCAAGAATATCCTGAAACAATATAAAGGGTAAACGAGGATGACAGCATTCCTGTCCTCATGAACCTGACAGTTTAAAGCAGGGGTCCTCAAACTTTTTAAACAGGGGGCCAGTTCACTGTCCCTCAGACCGTTGGAGAGTGCACACTGTGGGCCGGGACGAGTCGACTGCTAAGCAGGACAGGCAGCGGCGGCAAAAACACCCAGAGGGCCGGATACCTGTGCTAGGCGGCCCGCATGTGGCCCAAGGGCCGTAGCTTGAGGACACCTGGTTTAAAGGAGGACATGATTGACGAGATGAGACCAATTCTCTGATAAGCGAGTGGGGGTGTGGTGAGCAGGTGCAAGAGCTAGTCCTAAGCCACTTGGGGGAGGGGGAGAAGGCAGGCTGTGCTCGGGGAGTCTCATTAAACTAAGTCATTAGAAACAGAGCTCCTCTTTTCCATATTTTCTGAACACGCAGTGTACCCACTTTCTCAGACGATGCCAAGACCTGCCCCCGAAAACCCTTCTACTCACCTGTATCCCTTTCCCCCAAGATCGGGGAGATAGGACCCACGAGCCATGAGTTCCCACCTCTAACCGTCTCACCCTCATGAGTTTTTGCCTCGAAGCTGGTCTGGGTCCGCCCAGAGCTCTGCCCGGCACGCAGGAGAGAGAGCAATGCAGGTCACTGCGCCCGGCTGCGGCTTCCGGGCGGGCTGACCGTTAATTATTAACAAAGCAGAGAAAAAGACACCGGGTTAGCAACTGCCCCGGACTAAACTGTAGCTTAGAGAACATTCCGTTTCAGCCTACGGGAAACGGCTTAACCATCCGATCTTAGATATTACCATGCATCAGTGATCATGGCCGTAAGTGAATCATCCTAAAAACCAAACGACAGCGTAAAGTATATGCACTTACGTACAGATTCTTGCCAGCAAAAGCGCAGACAGGAAACCCGAGGCAGAGGGGATCCAGAAACGCTACAAATCAGCCCCGCGAACACCCGCATTGCCATACTTTCCGCAAGAGGTTCGAAATTCATAGTGTTTGCTACCCTATTGGGGGAAACTATTTTAAGCCTAATTAGCGTGAAATTTTTAGAATGCAAATGCTTTTCATTTAGACATAAAACAAAATGCCACGACATTTCTTCCATCCATTTATCATAAACAAGTTAATTACTGTGTAACAAATCGCTCCTGCTGGAATCCGCGTGTGCGGGGCTTCTGGTGAGCTGACTCAGGCAGCGAGAAGGAACCACAAAGTAGTCGTTAATAGCTGATGGCGCACTTAGAATAAAATGGGGACACTCTGAAGCTTTGCTTGTCAAGTTAAGGTTAAGCTCTCTCCGCTGGAACAACTCAATTATAAGTAGTCATTACCTATTTAGCTTGACTCCTACCAGACTAACAGAAACACCATGCCTCTTACTTCCGACACACGCGTCCTCTCCGTGGGCCTGTCGTTGCAGTTTTCTACACACGCCGGGAAATTGGTATGTGTCCTGGCTTGGGTGTGTGTCAGCTTTTGCCTCTCTACGTGAGAAACGATTCGTGAGACACAAGAGCATCTCTTTGTTCCTGAGATGCTACACCTTTAGCAGAGCAGCAAGGGGAAGAACGCAGGGAGAGGTGGCCCGTGAGGGTGTGGAGAAGCGATACAACTACTGTGCACCCCGAGGAGGGGACAGAGGACCCGGATGCCCGGATGCTCAGAAGAGGCTCTGTGGTTCTTCTCTGAACCAGGCTCGGGCTGGGCACATCTCCCGTGGGAGGGAGCGGCGGCGTGGAAAACGATGCGCGCGTACACAGAGTCCATGAGCCGGGCCGGGTTCACCTAGGACCACGTGACTTTTCGTCCCCTACGGTCCCCTACTAGGTGAATGCCATCTGGGCACAGCAGCCAGGCCGACTTCTGGCCGGGGGTCTAGCCTGCTCCGCCACGCCAGCCCAGGGCAGAGCGCGGGGCGGCCCGGACCGGCGGCGGGAGGCTGAGATGCCGGCGCAGCCCGTGACGACGGAGGAGACACAGTCGTTTGAAACCTCACGTTGTATTGTAAAAAGTATGAGCATTTGTCACTCTCTTCTACAGTAGGCGGTACTTGCTATTAATAAAAGAGAGGCTTTTTTTTTTCTTAAGTCCTTGAGTAAAACAGATACGCCAAGATCTTATCACGTTGAGCCACACACTCAGGGAGGCTTACGGGTGCCAGTTTCAGCACAGCTGAGGCGTCCGGGACGTGTGGACAGTGGGCTGCAGGCAGGGCCCCACGAGCTATGGGACAGGGTGACGCGTGGAGGGGGGTTACCCAGGGCCTTCTCTGCAGGTCCTCAGGGATTCTTAGTAACCCAGAGGGTCGTGAAGATGGTCTTCCCGTTCTAACACCAAAATGACACACATACAGACAATTAATGGAACATCTCTAGAAAACTATCACGTATGCCTGTTTAGACCGTGCACCCATTCTGCTCCTAGGCCAACAGCCTGGAGATCTGTTTATTTATTTAATTTTTTTTGGTGATCAATGAGTGAGTCAATAGTATCACAATTCAGAAACCAAGAAATAAGTATTTTGGATTTGGTGCAAAATAAAAATCCTGATTCACACAGCCAGGAATAAGCAAGGTAAGCCAACACGCTCTATCTTGAAAGGTAAGGATCTAAAAAAGCTCCTGTGTGGGGGACAGAGCCCACCCGTGCCTGCACACACGGGACCCGCGTCGGGTCTTGAGGGAAAATTCTATGCTCCCTGGAACACAAAACTGGTAGGGAAGTCACCAGTCCAAGGATATTTGGTGTTGGATGTGAAATTTAGCTTTGCTGCTTTATGGAAGGTTTGCTTTCTCCATCACTTTGAAATCAAAGGCTGCCACTTCTGGGAAACTCACGCCAAGAGGGAAAGCCCACAGCCAAGGTGTGCACGGGGCGGCATGGAAACCAGGGGAAGGAAGAGCTGATTGACACCCCCCTCGGGCCCCCCCCACCCCCGTGCCGATGAAAAGTCAGTTAATCTGTCTTGAAAGGGGAACGTATTCAATACGCAGAATGATCTGGCGTCGTTTGAGTTTTGAGGCCGTGTCTGACTTCCCATCACAGAGGTGGCTGCAACCCTGCCGTGACGAGCGGCAGCCCCCCCCACCCCCCGCGTGTGTGCATGCGTGTTGTCAGTGGGGCAGTGATGAAAACGAATGCCACATTTGTGAACAGAACGTCTGTGGGCTTATTTACCGCGTTTCCAACAACACTGTCTGCTTTATCATGCATTTCAAAGCAGGGGTAATTTAAGAATCCAGAATTTCATACATAAAAATACTTGGTAAGAAAGTCTCTCTCTGCACATTATTTGGGTGATGCTACATCCGAACTCTAATTTGTTGCCCAGGAAATGACTCACTTCACTCAAAAATGGCAGGGACGGCGAATCTCATTCACCTGTGATGCAAGACGCCTTTTAGGTCGACCAGTCTGCACCTTGCTGACTTCACAATCACCACTTTGCAGAACGCAGAGCGCTGAGACGACCGGCAGGCCTGGCCTCTTCCACGTGACTCTTTTCCCCACCAGAAAGCACCCCGAGATTCACTCCCACCCCTCCAGGCCCCGCCCCTACCTTTGAGTAGCTTCTCCCCTTCCAGGATATTTTGGGAGATTAAGGCCGTGTAATCTTCTTCGGAGAACCCAGCCTTGCAGGTCTCTCTGGCTGTAAGATCCTCATTGTGGGCCTACGAATGGAAAGAAGACGGGGTAAAACAAAAATAAGTGCACAGGGGCTTGCTCGCTGGGCAAAAGGTCTCTGGCTGGGAGGAAAACGCTGATAAACCAGTCTCCACCCAGAGGTGGAATCTGTCGGATGCTCAGGTCTCTGGGGACCGAAAGGACCATTAGCTTAGACTGCAGACTGGGGACCTTCCCCAGCGGGGGTGCGAGCTAAGGAGTGAAGGCCAGTGACAGCAGCCGGCCTGTGGGGCGGGATTGGCACAGGGAAAGCCGAGCGTGTCCAAGAGGCAGAGGCCGAGGCCTCGGTGTCAGCTCTGAGGGAGGGGAGACCCAGCGAGCTGAGCCGGCCCTCGTCAGAGCCATTCAGGCTTGGGAACTGGAGAGGCAGCTTCCCGAGTCTGCTCTCTGTGGTCACCCCGGAGGTGGAGAAGCCGTTCCAGCACCAGAGCCCCGCAAGGAAGGCCGCCCCGCAGGAGGTGGTGGGAGTCCCGCAGCTGCCCCCCAGCCTTCTCCCCGCTTCCCCGGCACTTGTGCACCTCGCAGCCCCCAGCTGCAGCCCAACCGGCGACAGAGCTCCCCTGACTGACTAGCAAGGGCGAGCGTCCTCCGGTCCAGGGGAGCTCGCCGGTCTTCCCTGCCCAGTCGGGAAGTCCAGGGTCCACGGCACAAGGACCAGGGACGGGAGGATGGGGTGGACGGCAGGGCCCCTCCCAAGCTCTGGCAGTGGGCGCCGCCGCCGAGCAGGGCGCGGGGCTGCGGGGGTGAGGGAGCCAGTGTAGCAGCCGGGAAGCCAGCCCCGCCGCGGGAGAAGGAGCACAGCGGCGCGGCGCCCCAGCCAGAGCGAGCCAGGGAGCCCCGGGCGCAGCCCGCACCCCGCAGTCTCGCCCCGGTCGGGCCGCGGGAGCGGAACCTGCCTCCCGCGGGCGCCTCCTCCCGCCCTGCGCGCCGCCGCCCGCGCGGCTTCTGCTGAGGAGGCCGCCCGACGCGGGCCGCGGAGGCGGGCGCACCTCCGCCCCAAAGCACCACGGGGCAGGGCGCGCGGGATGCGGGTCATTCCTTGGAGAAAAAGGGCCAACCCGCGGCTGCTTTCCCCGGGAACACAGCCCCAGTAGCGCCCGCAGCCCGGGGGAGGCTAAACTCGTCCAGGAAAGTTTCGGGCCGCCCCGGGCCGGTGCCCAGCGCATCCGCGAGCGCCCCGCGGCCTCGGAGCCGGCCTCCCGCCGCCGCACTTGTTTATTTCCGAGGTTACCACAGCGCGGCCGGGAGGAGGCAGCGAGGCCGATCGGCCACGAGAGGGGGTCCCTGCAACTCCCGCCGCCCTCCGCCTCCGCCCCCGCCCAGGGCGCCCCCGGAGCAGCCGCGCACGCTGCCCCCGCGGGCCCTGCGCCTCGCCGGGCGCACAGCGAGGCTGGGATCCGGCCCGCCGGGCTCCGCAGGAAGGAAGCGGGCGCCCGCCTCAGCCTCCCGCGGCGCGCCCTCGCCCTGCGCCCGCCGGGTGCCCGGCTCCCGGCCCCGCTCCGAGCCGCGAGGCCCCGCGAGACACACGGGCTCCAGCCCGCGCCTCAGGCTCGGCGGCGAGGGAGCCCTGCGGTCCACATCCGCCGCCCGCCCGCGGCGACGGTCCCGCCGGCAACCAAGGACCGAGGCGGCACGGAGCAGCGGACCCCAGCCCCGGCAGGAGCGGCCAGTCCGGGAGCCCCCACGCCCCGACCCCCGACCCGCCGCCTCCAGCTCCGCTCGCCCGCAGCGGCGGCCCGGGCTGGGCTCGTCGACTCCCGAGGCGCGCGGCTCCGGGCGATGGAGGGCGCGCCGGCTCCGCCAGTGGGCAGCCTGTCCCCGGCCGGCGAGCCGAGCTCGGGGCAGCGGCCGCGGGCTTGCAGCGGCCGAAGGATGCTCGGCGGGTCCGGGCGCGGGCAGAGCTTTCTGGGTCCCCCACACAGCCGCACTCCCGCCCGGCTCCGCACCGCCGCTCCCCGCCGCCCCGGCGCCTGCCGCCGACCGCAGGCAGCTTCTCCGGGCGCGGGCGCCGGGCTGGATGCAGCGGCGACCGCGGTGGGGGCGCCCGGCGCGGGCCGGGGGAGCTCGGGAGAGCCCAGCGGGCGTGTGCGCGCCCCTCCGGCTCCGAGGGCGGCCCCGCGCTGCCCCGCGCTCCCGACCCGCCGCGCCGGGAGGCGGCAACTTACCCGGAGCGCACCGGAGAGCGAGAGCAGCACGAGCAGCACGCCGGAGCCCGCGGTCATCTTCCCCGCCGCGCCGCGCCCCGGCGCCCGCCCGGCGCCCGGAGCCCGCTCCCCGCCGCCGCTCCGATCGCCGCCGCCGCCGCTTCCGCGCGCCGGCCCCGATGCTCCAGCCCGGCTGCGCCCGCCTCGCTCGCCGCCTCGGCTCCGGGAGCGAGGCCAAGTCCGGCCGGCGGCGCGCTCCCTCCGGCCCGTGCGTCCGCCGGCCTCGCAGCCGCCCGCGCCTCTGTTCCGCGCGCTCCGAACTGCAGGTGAAGCCGCGGGGCCGCCCCGCCGAGGCCCCGCCCCGCAGCCCGGCCCCTGCGCTCCCGGCTGACGCGGGCCTTAAAGGCGCCGCGCCCGCGCCCCCCCACCCCTGCTTCCCGGCCCGCTGGGCGACGGGAGACGGGTTCAGGCCACAGGGCCAAGGACACTCAGTCCGGGGGGGCGGGGGAGGGGGCGCGGCGACAGGCAGGGCGCGGAGGCTGGAGAAGGCGCTGAGGTTCCCGCCCCAAACCCAGGGCACGCTTCTGCATCGGGTGCTCCCTGGTCCTAGTCCAGCCCCTGCCCGGCCCGCGGTGGGAGTGGGCACCTCCATTCTGCTCCTTATTTTCCAAGTGTCCTCTTGCCCCTGACAAAGGCCTACCTGAGGGCCTCGAACCCAGGTCAGGCAGCTCAGGGGGCATCGCCAACTTAAGAGACCACAGAGGAGAGAGGACCCAGGCCCAGACTTCGGCCTGCAGGGCGTCGCCCCCCCCCCCCATGGAAGGCTGGGGTCTGGGCCTGTCTCTAATGTGCGGGCACTGACTCCTGTGCGTGCATCAAAACGCACTGTGAGGCCTGGGAAGCCAAGAGAGAAATTCTCAGCTCTAGGACTGGAGGAACTTCGCACATGGAAGGGCTGCCAGGAGGAGGGGCTGGATGAGTGTGCTCTGCAGGGCCTTTCTGAACTGGGGGGCTACTTCCTTACAGGATTATTAAGTAGTGTGTGTGTGTGTACGTGTACTGCTTGGAAGGTGAGTAAATGTTTCCGCATGTTTCCTTTTGGCTTGGGGATTTAAAGAAAAGTGGTTTTGTTTGCTCAGGTATTTCAAAATTTCTTTGTCTTGCTTTGGAAGAGCTCTGTGTCCGGAATACATTAGTTCTGGTTTGAGAAATACATTGGAAAGGCAGAGGAAGAAGGTTGAGTGACACTATAGGCTTCAAGTTCAGAGTCGACTCAGGCAGCACCTCCCTGTGTTTCTCCCAGAACCTTTGCGCTTGGGGGCAGGGTGGTCCGCTGGTCGGTGTTCTGCCTTGCACTTAAGGAGATCAGATTTTGGATAACCCAAAAAGAGCAGAGAAAGCTGTATATCTGAGAGCAGGAGGCTAGATTTGGTTTCTCAGCTGCAGCTTTGGGACTACTGAATGGGAAGTGAAATCTGCGCCCACCTGCCTCTCCTTACCCCAGTCTCGTCCCTTTCCCAGCCTGGCGGGAGAAGAGGTCACACTTTCCATGGTCTGGTTTGCTCCGGCGTTCGGATGTGCTCTGAGTCCTGCGAAGGCAGTGAGTTCCTGTGTGAGCCCATCCAGAATCCACACGGGGGGTGGGGTGACTCCATTCCTCAGGCACGTGCCCGCACCTGCTTCTCTCCTTGGTCAAGGTGCTTCGTCACTGCCCAGGGGACAACAGGAGCTGCCCACGCCTGCTTTGGACACTGAGACCCCTCGGCAACCTTGTGTCCCTCGCCTAGTATCTCGAAAAGTCCATTGCAGGGGCCACGCCTTTGTCTGAAAACGACCTGAGCATTATGCAAATGGTTTATTGGGAGAGGCGACGCACATCCCAGCGTTTGCTCTAATGTGCTCCGTGAAACTACTCAAGTGCTGACAAGAATGCGCATCTCAAAATAAAAAAGATGGGGGGTGGGCAGGACAGGTGGGTCCCGAGGTCCAAACACTGGGTTAAACATGTCTCCCTCTACTCTCGAATGTCTGAGTCTTGACTCTACTAAAGCTCACCGTGACTTCCAGACAGGGTAAATTCTGACAATAACCAACCCTTACGAGGTGCTAACTGTGTACCTGGCACAGCCGTGGGAGCTCTGTGTAAATCAACCCCTGGAATCCTCCTAACTCCATGAAGTGGTTTTGTTATCACCCGGCCATGCAGTCAGGCAGAGGCAGGTGGAGAGGTCGGGCGCAGGTGCCAGCTTTCTACCCCAGGCCCAGGGGCCTTGGCTCGTGCAGCGTTGCCCAAACTCGTTTGTTCGAGGAGGCCTTCCTTTGGAGTATAAATGCCTTACAGGAACGTGCATTTTCAGGAACACAGTTCTGGAAGCACTGCAGTACCTGATGCAAGTCCAGCAGGGAGCATCGGTTTATCAGACTTACTCTGAGAAGCAGTGCGGATTAGCCGAGAGGGAAGGGAAAACATGATCTAAAATACCAAGCAGTGCTTTCAAAGGGTGGCCCACGGCCCGGGCTCTCCCAGTGTGGCCCCCAGGCCACAAGCCTATGGGGGCTTGTTAAAAATACAGACTCCAGGCCCCAGACCTACAGTATTGACTCTGTGTGTTAAGGGGATTCCCAGCCACACCCACCTCTGGCCTTGTCATCTGCATGAAAGCCATGGAAAAGGCAGATTCCTGGGCTCCACCTGAGACCCACAGACTTGGAGCTTCGGGGAATGAGGCCTGAGACCCGGCCTTTTAACAGCCTCTTTGGTCGGTGTCTGTGCACGCTAGCATTTGAGAACCGCCAGCCCAGCCCGCCGCCGGTACCCCCCAGGTGACGACCTGCAGCAGCCAGGAGCGTCAGAAAAATGCTGCTTCCTGGGCTGCCTCCTGGACCTGCAGGGTCTGGGCCTCAGCGGGGGGTGAAGCCTGGGCCTCCGCCTGGGGGAGCTGACAGGGGCACAGGGCACAGGTCTCACCTGCCCAAGCCCCACCCTGCATGGGGACAGAGGGCGGCGATGGGGCTGCTGGAGGAGCTGTTCTCTCTGCATGCTGGTGAAAGAGCCCTAGAGAAAAGTGTGCTTTTGTTTCTAAGAGAGATTAAGAATCGGGGTGACTGTTTCCTCTCCACACCTGGAAACTGTTGACTGTAATTGGACTACAGATGTTTGCAACGCCTAGTCTCCCTCTTTCGGAGGGGGGTCGGGGAAGGGCTCGTCTTCAGAACCAAAGCAAATGCCTGCATCGCCCTGTCTTACTGTCAGATGGTAATTTGTTTTCCCAACTATTTATCACAATTTTTTTAAAGATACTTCAACGTTAGAGCAAAAAAGCTGTTTGGTAAAGAAAGCAGGGGAGATGTTAGCCGAAGATTTGTTCATGGAATGAGACGATATCTTTGTGGGCGACTGAAGACGTTCCTGGCGCTGCAGGAATGAATGAAATCCGCCTGACGCCGGCTGCAGAGAACCTGCCGCCTGGAACCGAGAGGAGCGAGAGGGAGAGACGGAGAGACTGAGGCGTCGCGAGCAAGAGCAAGACGGTGCCAGTCGCTCCCTTCCTTCCATCCCGGCAACACTCGCCGCTGAAGCAGAGTGACATCGGGGACAAAGGAGAGAATGGCGTTATCATCATGACTGTTTTCATTTTTGCCACTGCCGTCTTTCTCCTTCAACTCGGACTGATATTAATATCTATTGTGCGCCAGGTCCTGCGTTGACGGTTTTCGAGTCATTGTCTCGTGCCATTGTCGCACAGAAAGACCTTCCCCAGACAGAAGACAGACTGGCCGTGTGGGTAGCCTGTCCTGGGCCACGGCGGAGACCCGACAGGAGGCCACATGACCCGGAACCGAGGGGCGTGACCTGAGGCTCCCCATTGGTGCAGAGTCGGGGAGATCCTCGCGTCCCCTCCCCCCCAGCCTTTCTTCTTTCACTCCCCCAGGCAGAAGCCTGACCCTCCTCTGCCCAGCTGGAAGCACGTGGCCTCCCAGGCTCCCTGCCGTGGCCCCTGCAGTGCCCTCCACGGGCCACCTGCACCTGGCTAGGAGGTCACCCCCTCCCCCTGACTCGCACTGCCCCTTTTCCTGGGCCACTGAATTGGTTCGGGGCCTTCTCTCACCTCTCTCTTCACAGTGCAGTGGAGTTCCTGTCTGTGCGTCTGTCCCCTGGCCACTCCGAGAGCCTAGGGGCCACGCCGCCCAGGGTCCGACCCTCCGGGGCCTCAAGTGGGTGGATGAATAAAGAAACGATACCAACCACGGCACAGGAGTCCTTCCTACTCTCCCCATTACACAGAGGAGGAAACTGAGGCACAAGGAGAGTGGAGCACCCCTAACCATGCTGCCGCCCCCTGTGTTTGCTGGGTTCTGAGGAAGAACCAGGGTGGGATCGGTGCCGAGCAACAAGGTTCCCCCGCAGCCAGCAGCCAGGGCTGGGGGGCGGCCGCGTGCAGAGAGGTGGCGCGTGCAGAGATAGCGGTGACGGGCGCTGGGACGTGAGGACGGCGAGGGCTGGGCCCGCGAGTCGGCAGGTGCGCGGCCCCAGGCTGAGACCTGCAGGCAGCCTTTCCGCCCTCGCTGCCTCTCACCTGTGGTTTCTTCTGGAGCATGCGTTCCCAGGACGAGGGAAGAAGGAGAGCGACAGCTGCAGGGCTGGTCTAGAAGGATCACAGGTGTTCTCCAGGGACCCTGGGTTTTCCCTCAGGACCACAGGCACCCGCCTCGTAAATCGAAGACGAGAACGGCCCCTTTGGTTCACCTGCCAGCGTCTTTGTTTAGCACATCGGCTCGTGTGCACGGATGAATGAGGACGGCACGGATGTCAGGCCCGAGACCTCCCCTCTGTCCAGTCCTGTGGGAAGGAAGCAAAGCCACCGCCCCTATCCCTGCCGGATCCTCCAAATGCGCCAGTGAACCCAGGGCTCCTGCTACGTGCAGGTAGGTGCCGTGCCGCATCTCAGGGGTGAGACAGACTTGACCGCTGTCCCCCCGACCTGGAACCCAGGCGCCAGGCAGGGGAGCTGGGGGAGCCCTGCATCGCGGGGGCCTGGCGCGGCCACACCCAACATCGCAGCTGCCCTCACTGCCTCCTCCCGTGCCAGGGCGGGACTCGCAGTATCAGCCTGGACTTGTAAGCGAGAAAACACAAACACTTCTGGCTCTGAGGTCAGGAAACAGGTGCCGCCCTCTTGCCAGAACTGCGGGGCTCAGCTCCCCAGGGCGGGGGCGGGCAGTCACCTGCTGTTCCAGGTGAGGCCAGCTGCCCCTCTGAATTTCGCAAAGTCTCCGACTTCTGTTTGCTGTGAACAGTAGACCCTCCTGGGACCAGCCCGCCACCCACCAATGTTTTTCAAAAATTATTTAATAATAGACTTTATGTTTTAGAGCAGTTTTAGGTTTATAGAAAAGTTGAGCAGAACGTGTGGCGTGTTCCCAGATACCCCGCCCCCGCCATGTACACACAGACACGGCTTTCTGGTATTGACATCTCACGTCCGTGAGTAATTTGTTCCCACTGACAAACCAGCGCCGATACCCGATTATCACCTGAGGTCCACACTTTGCAGCAGGGTCCACTCTCTGTGTTGTGGGATGTTAAGTGTTTTGACAAACGTGTCCAGCATCACGAGACCACACAGAATCACTTCACTGCCCTGAGCGACCCGCATTCCACCTGTCCACCCTTTTCTCCCTCCAGCCCCGGCCACCACCGATCTTCCCACTGTCTCTGTAGTGTCGCCTTCTCCAGAAGGTCACACAGTCGGAGTCACACAGTCTGTGGCCTTTTCGGAATGGAGTGGCTTTGCCCACCGAGGGACACGAACCCGGTTTCCTCTGCGTCTTTTCCTGGCCTACTAGCTCATTGTTTGTGGCTGCATAATATTCCTTCGTCCCGTGGCACCGCAGCCTGTGTGTCTGTCCTCTGGGCTAAGCCTGTCCTGCCTGCTCCCAATGGCCTGGTTTCTGCAGCGGGGAGACGGAGGTATTCCTTTGCCCACTTTCTCCCTGTGTGAATTCCGGATTAGCCAGGGGCTCTTGCCTCGCCTGTGCGGACCGTCCTCACCTCTCGTTTTCAGCTGCGCAGCTGCTGCTTCCCACGCCCCACGGCCACTGCGGTGACCCTAACCCCACAGGTCCGGGACCCACGGGGAGTGTCCCTGTGTCCTGGGGAGTCCTGCAAGTGCCCTCCCAGCATAGCATTTTAGACGCCAATGAACGGAGTTGTGCCCGCTGTCTCCCGCTTAGGAGCCTGAGCTGGGAACTGGCCAGGGGAGAGCGCCCTGCGTGTGTTAGTCGCTGCCCCCTTTTGGGATTTCAACGACTACCATGATTTGCTTTCAGTTATAAATCGTTCTGGGGAAGGCTCATTCTCAACTAGTCGCGGTTGCTCTTGGGAGATAATGATCTTTGGCGAGCCCGCCACGGCCTTCTCTGCCCGGGGTCCAGGTTACCGCACTCGAAACCTCGTGTGCAGAGGAGCTCTGCCAACCTGTGGGGGAGGGGACGCAGGGGGAGCAGCCGCGTGGACGGCTCGGACGCGCTCGGCATGAGGGTTCCCAGAGCTCGGCGTCCCGGAAGTTTCTGATCTGGCCCCAAACTAGGGGACGAACAGCCGTTGTCTGACCTTATTCAAGGGCTGGAAACCGAGGACTTTAGGTGGGTTGTGTCATTTCAGCCTCACTCCCACTCTCTGGGGGGGGGGGTGTCTATTTACTCAGGAGGAAACTAGACTTCTAAAATAGGAGTGGAGGGTTAAAGATGCTGCCGCTCTTTGCTGCTCTGCCTATCTCAGGGTGGAGCTGAACTCCCCTTCCTAAGTCCGGGCCAGCCTCAGCCACTTGTCTGGCAATAGAGCCAACCGCCAGATCTTCCGAGACTAGGTCACAGGGAGCTTGGCAGCTCCCACGGGTGCCTCTCGGGACACCATCTGGGTCCCCAAGCTGCCGCGGGGGAAATCTAAGCACGCAGAGACCACCACGATAGGGAGGCCACACGCAGGTCACCTTCTAGCCATCCCTGCCGAGGCGCCAGGCGTGTGAGAGGAGCCGTCCCGGCCACTCCCGACCAGCCCGTTCCTTAGCCGAGCACCACAGAGTGACCTCCACGGACATCACTCGGAACAGAAAACCGTCCAGCTGAGCCCTGTCTGAATTCCCAACCCACGAGGTTGTGAGACGCAGTCAAAGGCGGTTGTTTCAGCCCCGAGGTATGGGATGATTCGTTGCATGGCGGTCGATGACTCGCTGTAACGCTGCCCTGCCGAAGGGGCAGAGTTGGCGCTTGTCTCCGAAGCCTGCTTGCTGCAGGGAGCTCACAGGCACTCGCAGGGCGGCTTGGCGTCGTGGGGCAGCGGGAGGTCCCTGCCGCTCCCGGTGCCCACAGGGAGCAGCCGGCTGGCCTAACGCCCAGTCCATTCTTCCCCAAATGAAGAACGTGCTTAGACCCTAGAAACAGCGGCCACGTCCACAGCGAGGTTTTCTCCGTGCACACAGCTGGGAGGGAGCCACCCACTCCTGGCTCACGAGCAAGCCTTTGCCACACCGCCTTCCCGTCAGGCGTGGAACTCCGTGTTCTGCTCACGTTCCTGTTTGCGGGAGACAAGCGAGACAGCACTGCAGTGGACGAGCTGGTGTCCTGAGTCGCGCCGTCCAGATCCACCTCTGGCCTCGGGCGCAGCCGTGGCGAGCTGTTCCACGCCCACGGCTGGCCCTGCCTCCTCCCCGGCCTGTGTCCTGGCTTCTGGGGGCTGCTTAGCTGGGAGCAGGCTGAGCCCCCAGTGTGTGTGTGTGTGTGTGTGTGTGTGTGTACAGATATTCCCCGGGGGCGGCCGGGCAGGAGTTGGTGCATGTGCACGCCCAGGCTCCCGTCTATGTAAAACCAGTGCAAGGTGAGCCAAAGGGGCGGAGGAACTGCACCAGGTGACATGAGCAGGTGCCCTTTCCGCTGCGTATGCTCACGGGGTTCTGAGTGTGTCCCTGTGGGCCCCACTGACCAGTCAGGGACCAGCTCCACAGCAGCCCTTTGCTGGTTTTTCCACCCTCCCCATCTCCCTTCTTCTGCAATCATCTTTTCTTAATAAGTACAAATGCATTTATTTATAAGAACACTTAACGTGAGCTCTGCCCTCCCTCCATAGACTGTTAAGTGCACAACGCGATATTGTGAACAGCGTGGCCCAGCAGGCCTCCAGGACGAGTCCATCCTGCCTCGCTGAACGTCACCTCCCTCGAACAACAGCTCACGCTCTGCCTCCTCAAGTCCCTGGCGACCCCACTCTGCTGCTTCCCGTCTCTGTGAATCCCCCCTCTCTGGGCGTCTCGTACAGATGGAATTGAGCCGTGCTGGTGTCTGTGTGACCCTCCTGTCGCTAGGGTGATGCCCTCCGGGATCACTCACGCCGTTGCAAATGGCAGGATTCCTGGCTTTTTTAAGGCTGGATAATATTCCACTCTGTGCACAGACCACGTTTTCTTTGCCCACTCAGCCACGACGGCCCCTTAGGCTGTTTCCACGTGGCTGCTGTGAGCAGTGCCGGGTGGCGTGGGAGCGCAGGTGCGTCTGTCCTCTCCAGCGCACGGAGCATCCTCCAGGGTGGGTCGCGTGTTAGGTCTCAAGACAGGTGGCGTGTTAGGTTTTGGCAAATCTAAGAAGATGAAGATCACGCCGAGTGTCTCTTCCAACCTCGATGAAACGAAACCAGGACTTGGTGGTGGAAGGAATGCCGGGAACCCACGGTGACGTGCAAAGTAAATGCCACGCCTTGGAACGCCCAGTGGGTCAACGGAGAAATCAGAAGGGAAATCAGAAAATACCTTGAGACAAACGAGAACGAAAACACGACGTACGCAATCCCCCGGGACACTGGCTGAGGGGAGAGTTTACGGTGACAGGAGCCTGCATTAAAAGGGAGGAAAGACCTCAAACCAACAACCCAAATTTAAAGCTCAAGAAACTAGAAAAAGGTGAACCAAGTTGAAAGCTAGCAAAGGCAAGTCATTTTGACGAGGGAACCCCCATCTATCACTTGCTGCATCAGGCACCAGGGACCCCCGCCGCTCAGGGAAGCCCCAGGTCAGCATGGTACTAACCTGTTACCTGGCCCATTGACTAGTCTATTGCCTGGCATCAGCACAGCACTAAACCTACTGCCTGGCGCATCAACGTGATATTAACCTACTACCTGACACATCAGCTAACCTACACCCGATACCCCACCCCTCGGACCACCCCAACTTGGTAAAAGTGGGAAAAATCGGGTAGATGGGGCTCAGAATTTGGTGGCCAGGCCCCTCTGGGCCCGCCGGCGGATACACTTTGATTCTCCGACTCTCCGAGTGCAGCTCTTTGTCCTCGGGACCCCCCCCCCCCCGCTGTAGCACTTGCTGCAACAACTTAAAGTATAGCATTTGGGCAGAGGGCGGGGAGAAGGCTTTAGCCACATTTACCCAAAATCAAGATTCAGTTCTTGCTTCCAAACCGCACGACTGAAATGGGGCTCTTGCCTCCTGCACTGCCTGAGTCGAGAGGAGCCCCCTGCACAGGGAGGCAAGGAGCTGCAAACCCAGCCGGGCTCTCCTTGCTGTCATCGGAAACCCAGGTATTTTCTGGAGTGCAGACCGTGTTTCTGAGGCCTAGGACAAAGTCAGGACGCAGGCCACCCCTGTTGGAGAGTTCAGTGGCAGCCCGGCCACACCGGGGGCACGCATTTGCATAGCCTTTTACATAATCGTGCATATTCATTTACATAGACCTTCCTGTTGTGTTTAAAATGCCATTGACTCTGGCGTGTAAAATAAAGTAAAATTAACCGTTCAGCTCAAGCCAAGCGTACTCATGCAGATTGTTCCAGGCCGCTGGGAGAGGGAGCCTGGGGCAGCCAGTGGGGCAGATGGCTCAGCCGTCCACCCCTTTTCTGAATCCAGGGCAGGAGCTGGAAGAGCAGGGAATGGACACACCTGCCGGCTGGGGGCACAGCTGGCTACCCCCAAAGCAGGAAAAAGGGGGCTGAGGGGGAAGTCGAAAGTGCTGGGAGGAACAGTGACACACACAGATGCAAAGAAAAGGCCCCAGGAGGGGAGAGTGGGTTGAGGGGGGCTTTGTCTTTGCATTTTTTGGGGGGGGGACAGAGTCTCACTCTGTTGCCTGGGCAGAGTGCCGTGGCGTCAGCCTAGCTCACAGCAACCTCAGATTCCTGAGCTCAAGCAATCCTCCTGCCTCAGCCTCCCAAGTAGCTAGGACTATAGGCATGTGCCACCATGTCTGGCTAATTTTTTCTACATAGTTTTAGTTGGCCAATTAATTTGTTTCTATTTTTAGTAGAGACGGGGGTCTCTTGCTCAGGCTGGTCTCGAACTCCTGACCTCAAGCCATCTGCCCGCCTTGGTGTCCCAGAGTGCTAGGATTACCCAGCCTCTCTTTGTATTTTAAAATGATACATTTGTTCCACACGGTCAGCTCACTTTGCATGCTAACAACGTGTGAGATTGGTTTTACAAAGGATAGTGCTTGGAGGAATCCAACTACTACCACTAATTTAGAACCAGACTGCTATAGTTGCAAGGAAAGCTTAACAATTCTTGGAAGGATGGGCAAGATTCAGAGGAATCTTGGTATCTGGGTTCTACACTGTATCATTAGGATCTTTTTTCTAGCCAGAAAAGAGTGCATCCTGACTCTTACCAGCTTATATTAAAAAGAAAAAAATAATCTATTGGCCCAGGTAACTCAAAAGCCAAGACATACCCTAGCTTCAGGCATGGCTGGATCCAGGTGCTCAACAGAGTTCTCTTGACCTGTGGGCTTTGTTCCCTTTTGTGTTTGCTCACATTAGCTTCATTCTGAATAAGGTTCTCTCTTTCCAGTAGCAAGAAGGCCACCCGTGGCTCTAGGCTTATCCCCTATCTTCTCAGGGACCCCAGCAGCAAGAAAGCGGAGCTTAGTTAATTGTCTCAGCAAAAGTCCTGTAGAAGAGCCTCATTGGACCAGGCTGGTCATGGGAGACCCCTCTGAGCCAGTCGCGGGGCCAGGATGATTGGATGGTCTGACAGCCCACAGCCCGGGTGGAGTCACCCAACTTGCACCTCACTGAAGAGGGAGTCAAATCCGCCAGTGAAAACTGAGGGTCTGTTACCAGAAGAAGGGGGCAAGTGCTGCCAAGGCAGAAACCACATGTACCCACGACACGAGTCATATCGAGCCTCAGCCCTCAGACCGGGGCCTGGGTCCTTCCCAGTCGCCCAGGGCACCTGTGGCATTTGTGGGAGCGTGTGTGAGGACAGCTGTAGGACACCCGTGAAGGAGCAGGTGTCAAACAGGACATATGGTCACAGTATTGCCAGGCATCTACTTTACTTTCTTATACTGTGTTTCCCCGAAAATAAGACCTACCCATACAATAAGCCCTAGCAGGATTTCTAAGCATCTGCGCAATAGAAGCCCTACCCCGAAAATAGGCCCTAGTGATGGGCGTGGCTACACAGCGTGTCTGCACAACCCATGCGTGTCCTCTCGGAGCGGGAAAGATGACGAGCAGCCCTTCTCATCTGCCCCACGAGAGCTCTAGTGCTCGACAGGAGATATTGGGGCCAGTGGTTCTAAAGGAAACAGAGTTCCAAGAAATTCAGGATGGCATTCGGGGTTCGGAGAGTTACGATGATGTTCCAGAAGACGGCAACTTAACTCTATTTGAATCAATGTTGACAGTTGTACCGTACTTAAAAAAGATAACACATCCCCTGAAAATAAGCCCTAGGGAGTCTTCTTGAGAAAAAATAAATATAAGACCCCGTCTCATTTTCGGGGAAGCACGGTAGACGCAGCCTTAAGAGACGAAGGAAAGTCTGCCCTGAGCATGCAGGACACGCACGTTGCTTACACTGGCCGCATCAAGAACCCCTCAGGGTGGCCCAGACCACGCCGGGCGCAGCTAGGCGGGGGCTCACCCTGCCTGCCCAGGGCAGCCCCACCTCCGCCCGTGCTCCCCTTGGGCAGAGTGAAGTGCTTTCCGCTCGGGTCACTGAACAGAGGCCCGCAGGCGCCCGCAGACGGCGGCGAGGCGACTCTTCTAAATCAATACAGAAGCGACGGCGGTGACATCTCACCTTCACGGGGCGAGGCTCGCGCGGAGCGGGCCTCAGCGGTAAAATTGAAACTAAATGGAATTTCAGGGCTGGCCGTGGCAGGGGCTGGGGGCGGTGAGGTTGCCTTTGCTGCATAAATCCATGTGCATTACAAAAAAATACCGCCCGGACCTAAAGAACCTGGCGCGGTTCCAGGAGCCGGGCGCCGTGTTTACCCGGCATGCGCCGGTGAGCTCTCGATCTATTTACAGGTGCGCACGACAGACTGCCTTGAATGCGTGAGCTACCGGCTCTGCTATAAGCGAAACTGATAATGTGAGGTGGAGGAGCTGTAGTGACACCGCACCACTGCACCCGGGCGGGCTCGGAGCCCGGAGCCGGCGTGCGAGAGAGTGCCCGCGCTTTCTCGCCAGCCGCGGCGCGGCCCATTGACCCGGGCGCGCTCGGGTTAGCTAAACGGGAAGAAAAGGCAACCGTCCTGAACAGGTGATGGGCGAGTAAATCAACCTGGAAGGAGGGGGAAGGTTGTAAAACAAAATCACATTCCTCCGTGACCGCGTTTCTGAAGGTCCAAGATGCCCGTTCTCACCAAGGTCACCGACTAAGGCGTCACCTTATTTACAGGGGGGACAGTGGAGACACAGTGTCACTAGGCAAAGCTCCCGCTTACCGGGGGTGATCCTGGGGGTGTCTGTGGGTGCTCGGCTCTCACCGGCAATGCCCGCGAAGCCGCCTCCCGCGTTCCCGCCGGGTGGTTGGAAGGTGCACTGACGACGGCAGCCGGGAAGCGCCAGGAGATCGGGGCCCTGCGGTCCTGCCCGTCATTGAGAACCTGCTTCCCGGACAGTGCAGTGGCAGGGGCTTTCCCATGACCCAGTGGATGCCACGTCGGCGTTTGTGCAAGACCCGACAGCACACAGGTTTTCCCCGCACGCTTCACAAATAATCGCCGCACAGCTCAGGGCAGCGGGTGTCATCGCGGCTCTCACACTGTTCACGGGTGAGAGACAGGGTGAGCCTCGCTCAGCCGGTGCAACCCACAGACCCGCCGTGCACAGAAGATCTGCAGAACGTTCTTCCCGAGACGCATCAGCGGGGATGGCTGAGGGTCACGTGTGTTTTCCTGAAATGCGTGCATGCACACACATGCACACATGCACACACACGTGCACACACACATGCACATGCACCCACATGCATGCACACACACACATACACACACACACTGTGTTCCCTACAGGCATTTTTCCCCATGCATCAAAATACAAAACCTGAACAATTCACCCCAAACTCACACCAACACTGTAAACGCTCAGGGTGGTTGACATGGTGGAAGGTGTGCTAGACCATTTTTTGGTGTCTACAATGGCAGTTTCATAGGGTTCTGTTGAACATGCAATACACAGGTGTGCATGGGTTAATTCAATTTAATTCAAAACTTGATTCTGCCTGAAAATTCCAACACAGCTCTCAGATACACAGAGAGCTGTGGGAACAAAAGGAAAAGGTGACTTTAAAAAAAAAACCTGTTTCTTTTTTAATCACCAAAACTCTCCGAGAGAGACCTGTGCAGCGGCTTTGGGACACTAGGTGGCGCCACCTGCAGCGTGGCGTCCTCATCTGGGGTCTGGGGGCTGCACCTGCCGGGGTCAGGGCCAGGGCCAGGGTCACCCTCAGACACGCGGGGGCCAGGCTGACAAGGAGCGAGGAGGAGCACCTTCCCGGGGAGCGGGGAGGCACCACGGGCACCACAGGGAGCCGCCTGCAGGAAACCCCAGGAGGGGAAGGGGATTTACTTCCAGGAAGCGGTGAAGGGCGAACAAAGCATCGAGATCCTGCAGCATAAGTCAAAGCCTTGGGCTTTATCTCAGAGCGGCGAGAAGGAAATAGAACGGTTCCCTTTTCACAAAGCTCAGACGCGCGGGAACGAGACGGCCTCCCCTCTCGCGTTACGGAACGACACCACAATTTCCAGTACGACCGACCCGCACGCCGCAGAGGGCTCCCCTCTGACTGGACGGCCCGAGACCGTCGCCGCACTGGGGTCCTCTGCTGAGTTCACGGATGTTCAGCCAACGGAGCCCCTGGTCAGTGACCCGTGTGGAGCGTGTGGCCGTGGGGTCCCCGGGGCCCAGTGCGGGGCCCGGCGTCGGGGGCTCGGAACTGCCTGCTGGGCGAGTGAACCACGGGGAAGAGGGCGCCGCCCCGACGCCGTCAGCCCCACCTGCAAGTGAGACGGCCCCGCTCCGCCAACCTGCGCCTGTTAAGAAACCCCGATATGGCCGGGCGCGGTGGCTCACGCCTGTAATCCCAGCTCTCTGGGAGGCCGAGGTGGGCGGATCGTTTGAGCTCAGGAGTTCGAGACCCGCCTGAGCAAGAGCGAGACCCCATCTCTACTATAAACAGAAAGAAATTAATTGGCCAACTAATATATATAGAAAAAATTAGCCGGGCATGGTGGCGCATGCCTGTAGTCCCAGCTACTCGGGAGGCTGAGGCAGCAGGATTGCTTGAGCCCAGGAGTTTGAGGTTGCTGTGAGCTAGGCTGACGCCACGGCACTCACTCTAGCCTGGGCAATAAAGTGAGACTCTGTCTCAAAAAAAAAAAAAAAAAAGAAACCCCGATTCTGCAATAGAAGCCCACTAGTCACACGACCACGACGTGTGTCCTTGCTATCATCGCAAATTCTAAAGTTTGCATTGTAGGGTGCGAAGCCCCTTGCCTTTTAACTCCGATTGTGCCACCCCCTCACGTTGCATGATGAGCCAAGTACCTCTCCGTGCGGCCATCTCATTTAGCCTTAAACAGGTCCCCAAGAGCAGAGATGCTGGTTACCTCCCCTTCGCCGGAGCGGCCCGTGGTGCATGCGGCGCCGTGGCCGGGCTGACCCCAGAGCCGCTCGAGGTTCGTATCGCTGCTGCGACAAACCGCCGCAAATGACAGAGTTTACTGTCTCAGAGTTCTGCAGGTCGCAAGTGTGCAATGGGTGTCGCCGAGCTGAGGTCGAGCGGCCGGCTGGGCTGCGCCCCTGGGGGCTCAGGGCAGAGTCTGTGCCCCAGGCCCTGCCGCTTCTGGAAGCCCCGGAGTTCCTGGGCTCTCGGCCCCTCCTGCGTCCTCGGGAGAACCCCCACCCCAGGGTCCTTAAGGAAATCGCACCTGCACAGCCCCTTTCACCTCGGGAGGTGCTGCGCTCGCAGGTTCTGGACACGTTTTCGGGGGCATCATTTTGCCGATCACAGAACCCCCTTGTGACTGTCACGTTGTCTCTGCGTGAGTTTGTGGCTGTCACCTCCAATGGCAGCTTGATATCCTTTTCCCTTTCCCAACCTGCCTCTCTACCCGCTCCCGCTGGCTTTTGAGTAGTTTCCAGTTTCTAGCTGTAAAGATAGTTGCCTCCGTTTAAAATGCTCCCCAGCTGCTGTGACACTCCTCACGTGCTGCGTGGGCAGCACCGAAACCCACCTGCCCATTCAGAGCCCTTCGCTGGCCCTCCGCCGCTTAGGGGGCAGCTAATCCCGGCCGAAGATTGGAACCAGAGGCGGAAGGTGAGCCGATTTCCCAGGGCTGCTTTTTAGAAAGACACCCAGGGGACCCTGCCTCGGCCGTTTACCTGACCAGGTAGCAGGTGAAGGGTGGCAGGGCTGGTCGGCGCGGCCTCTGTACGCAGGGAGCTGGCCAGAACACGAACTCCTGTGGAGGCAGTTTCTGCTTGATCTGATTTAAGTTGCTCCGAGCATGTGACAGACAGATTTCTAAACTGAAATTGATGCGTGGATCCTGAGCATGTTCTGAGCAGTAAACAGCAGGCGCCTGCGAGGGACGGACATGGTGGGAAACGAAGCCCTCGTCGGCCAAGACCCGACGCTTGCCTTCGAAGGTGGGAACTGCACGAGGAAACCTCGGAGATGTCGATGTCCGGGAAGGAGGGAGGGAAGGAGGGTGGGAAAAAGCGGGAGGGAGGGGAGGAGGAGGGGGGAGGAGGGGGAAGGAGG
>VSMD01005451.1:0-34498 GCA_008750895.1 Mirza zaza
ACAGTGTCCTCAGACTCCCTTCCCTCCCTACTCTGCAACATCCAGAAACGGAACAGTTTCCCTCCCTTGCCCCATGGGGCCAGATGAGGCCCCGGGAACCACGTCATCCAAGGTAATGTTTGTTGCAGAGACGAATGTCACAGAATTTTTATTGGTTCTTCAGGAGACCTTGCATTTTCCCTCTCCTGTGGATCCAGCCTCAATGTGCCTTTTTGGAATCCTCACAGACAGACTCCAGGTAAAGGGAAAATCCTCCAAACCTCCCCCCATCTCTCCCCATGTCTGGAGCCTTCACTCTGGCCAGGTCAGTCTTTCTGTCTGAGCGCAAGCTCACCATAGGCTTAGCCCCCTCATGCCTTTGCCCAAGTCTGTCTCTCCACCGGGAGCCCCGCTGACCCTGGGCCACACAAAGTCCGTCAGGACTTACTGGAATCCCAGCTGCTCTGGCGGTCTGCTCAAGTGTTCCCCTCAAGCCGTCTCACCTCCTCTGAATTTGCGGGTGGAATGCACCGTCGTGTGTTGGCAGCCATGTTTCCCACACACGGCTAGGACATTCCTGGGGCCACAGGAAGGCAGCCGCTTCTGAAGGCTCTTCAGAAGAATATCAGAAGTTATGTGGCCTCCCCGGTTCATTTAGGACTTTGTGCCTAAGCCTGAATGACAGGGAGGCCCAGATGGATGTTCAGGTCTCAGAGACCGAGGTACTGTAATATCTGCTTCACCAAGAACTTCAGCAACTGCTATGTCTGTAAATAAATTACCCAAAATGGAGTGACTTAAACAATGACAACATTTATTTCACTCACAAAACTATAAATCCGGCTGGTCTCAGCAGGAAGGGTTTCCCCCACTCCAATTGGGACTGCTGGGGTGGCTTGAAGGCCAGAGCTAGAACCACCTTCTGAATACTCAGACACTGGCACGCCTGGGCTAGAGACGCTCGAGTAGCTGGGGCTGGAATAGCTGAGGCTCCTCAAGTGCTTCTACCCCAGTGGGGTCTCTCCAGTGAGGTGGCTCAGGACTGAAGACAGGGTCATTGGACGTCTTACATGTGGGGTCAGGACAGCCAAGGCGCATGCTCCAAGAATTGGTGAGCCAGCGTTGAAGCGGGGGAATGAGACGCTACCTCTGGATGGTGACACTCAGCATTAGATTGTAAGAAGAACAAGTAGGGTAGGGTAGACAGAGTGTGACCATCTTTAGAAAGCACAGTCTGCCACATCTACCTTTGTCCTCGGGCCAGCCCCCTGCCCTCTCCTCTTCTGCTTCCACCTCCATCTCAACAGCATTTTGTTCTCGCAGGTCTTCATCTTTGCCTCGGGTCCTGCTGATAGGTTAAAGGTATAAAAGCTAGAACTTGGGGTCAGACTGAAGCAAAACCTTTTCTTGCTACCTGCATAACCTTAGGTAAATAAATTAATCTTTCTGATTTATATCTCTCGCCTGGACAAAAATGGGGGTGAAACTACATCCCCACATCATTGTTCCCAATAAATACTTTCCTTATAATCCCTATTGTTCCCCTATCTGGCCACACACACACCAGAGACCTCCCTCCTGTACCTGCCCTGTGGGCAGCCCCTTCCCTGCCTCTCCAGGCCTCTGAGAGAAATGGAACAAAATAAAACCTCCAATAAAAGCAGATCAGTGCATTCCCTCCAACAGCACTGCTTTCCCAGATAAACTATTTAATTGCGCGCTAATGCCGGGCAGTCAGCGTTCTTGATGCCAGACGTGGAGGCTGAGGGTGTCCTCTGTGCTCTGGTGTTAATTACTTCCTTGACTAACTCCAAGAGACACTTATTAATTTTGAGACTCTGTGCCTATAAAGAGGCACACATGACCGCAGCTGATGTCTCTTCCACTTTCTGAATTAAGGAACAAAAACGCCAGCCAAGCTGAAGAGGAAGAGTCTTGCTGAGGTGGGAAGAGTCAGACAGGGTACGCTGATCGAGGACTCACGTCCAGGCAGCAGCAGAAGCTGTGGAATCAGAGGCAGCTCCACGTAACACCAAGAGCCAAACAGACCGGGATTTTAGTGAGTCCTCACCCTGCTGCTTGTGAACACTGTGGTCTTGGCTGCTGACTCAGCTTCCCTCGGTTTCATCTGCATAATCAGAGTAGTGATTCCTGCCTTGCCTAGTTGTTAGGGATAGCGATTATCTTTCCATGTGCTTGATGCATAAAGTGTGCGCAGCCAATGCCAGGCACCACCACTGCTAGTGACAGTGCTACTGCGGCTGTCGGTACTTGGCTAAATGTCAGCCTGGTATGACAACACCCCATTGTTATTTAGTGCCCAAGACGGCCAGCGTCAGACCAAGGCAAAGGTAAATAATGGGACAGCAGAAAGCGACGACCCTCGAGTTTGTTCTTTGACCCTAGTGGTGACGTCGAGGCTTCCTTTCAACATTCCCTGATTATTCAGAAATCTTTCTCAATTTTCATCATTTGAAAAGTTCTCCAAATCAAAACTCATGAGTTAAATCTGAATCCCAGCTGCACCACCTCCGCCTGCAATCTGTCTACAACTCCAGACAAAGGAAAAACTCTGTTTCAGCTTCCTGTTCTATAAAATAGGGATAATAAGTGCACCATGCGCTTGTCTGGGAAATTGCATGTCGCATGCCTGAAATGCCTGGTTTGCAGTAGGGCAATAGTAATATTAAGGAACATGATCTCTTTGAACCCAGGGACGTTTTTAACCTCTTCACCCTAGTGCAGAAGCATGTCCTGCAGTCTGCACCTTCCAAATATTGCTGTTGCCGCACCTCATGCACACACACCACACGCATGCCCACACTCTCACACACATGGCCTTCTGTGTGTGGATACCCATTCTTCCCCACTGTCCCTTAGAGCATCCCCCTAAACAGTCTTGGAGGAGAAAGCAGTGTGTACTTGGTATAGGACATAATACTAAGGAGATTGCCCTGACTGTCACTGTGGTCACAATGTATTTTATGCCATGCTTTGTGAATTATGGACCATTTTCTCAGGCTGCTAAAGGATTCACAAGTCCGGGCTGATCATCACTATTTCCTGGAACTTCTACAAGAACACATCCTTGGTTCCTACCACAGATCTACTGAATCAGAATTCACAGGGACTGGAGTCTTGAGGTCTGTATTTTTTTAAAGGGCTCTATGTGATTCCAATGATCAACCAGATTCAAGAACTACTCATTTGATTCCTGCGCTCATTCTGTATGCTGACTTCAGATGGAATAATTAATGCATTTCATAGATGAGGAATATGGGCAAGATTTGGCCAAGCAACAGGTATGGGCAAGATTTGGCCAAGCAACAAGCCACAAGTGGTAGAGTCAGGTCCAAAATGGTTTTGGATTCCTAGTCCAGCCCTGCTGCTAACTCGCTGTGTGACTGTGCACAAGTCACAAGACTGTGCACAAGATTCTCTGGGCATTCATCCCCCTGTGTATAAACTAAAGATAAAATGCCGATCTCCTAACACCCATGAAGACATGATATGAATAAAATGAAGCGATACGCAGGAATGTAGCCATGTACTTGATATGCTAATAAAGGATGTTGTCACAATTTAAATTCAGGACCTAAAACCTGAATTTAGAGTCTCAGTTCCCCAAACAGAAGACTGGGCAGAGTGTCTCTATCTCCAAATCCACCTAGTGTGCCAGTCCTTCCACAACCACTCCCCCTGTGCTGTCACTGTCCCCAAAGCACACAGCCCCTCTGGCAGCCGTGTTTGTGCAATTCGATGTGCCTGGTCACCAGCGATGGGACAGAGAGTGGACACTTGGCCCAGTCTCTTCCAGAGGAAACTGGGATTGAGATAAAGAGAAATTTACAGTCCCTCTGGGCAACTAGAATTTGTAGTATGGTCACTAATGACGCCACTTTGCACCCTCCCTGTGGACTAAGGGCTGAGAAAGCCTGTCTGCTGAGAAAGAAGAAACAGCCACAAAGTGAGAGAACAATGACAGGGCCAAATAAAAGTATTCCCTGCATCCTTCTGTGCTGGTTCCAGTCCTTTCCTGAGGCCTTTGCTCATTCCTTGAAACAGTTCATTATCCTTATAATAAATTCCCATTTTGTGTCTCAGCTAGCTCAGATAGGCTTCTCTCACAGTAATCCAGAAAAGCCTCTAAACCACCCGGGTACCCGTCCCTGTAATGCCTGCTCTGCTGACAGTGAGGCGGAGTGCGGGACAGGACAGGCCCCTTTGCTTATCAGCAGTTAGACACAGGCTGGGTCCCTCTTCCTCCCTCTGGCTGCCTCCCTTGGGCTGTGTCCCAGCCTCAGAGGTTTCCATAGCTCAGGACAGAAGGTGGAATGTTCTGCTGTCTTTATTCACAATAACGGCCACCTTGCCATCTGCAGTGGTGAGCACCATCCTGCTCTGGAATCTTCTTTCAAAATATCCAGGATGACTTCTTGGCATCCTGCAGTTATCCAGAAAATTCAGATGCAGAGAAGGGAACTAGGAAACAATGTTGGAGTTTATGTGACTTTATAAAAAGTAAATCTATTCTAACTTCTGTTGGGGGCTTAAAAGCCATTATTTTCAAAATACCTGATAAGAAAGATAAAAGCTTAATTTTTGGTTGATCAAGAGTGAATGTATTATATTATGTAGCAGCATTTTTGTATTGGTCTCATTTCTCAATACATTTTATGACCCTAAACTTGCCTTGGCTTGCCTTTTTTTTCCTTTCTTATTTCTAATATATGTTATTTTGCTGCATTTTAAGCCTCCTTAAATCCTTTCTGGAACAAGAAGCAATATAACAAAATAAAAACAGATTTCCCCTTTGTTACCAGAAGAATTCTTCTACTTTTATGTTACACATAGGCATGTAAAATGATGGATAGCCAGAAATAAAATATTTAGGCTCAGTGTTCCATCAGTCACCACAAGGCATTTATTGTGCACTTCTTATGTACAAGGAACTGTAAGGACTACAAATAAGCATCACAATTAGCAGAAAGCTCCCAGGACAGTCCAGAGACAGAGGACATGCACACGGGAAGACAAAATACCCAGCAATGCAAGGGCAAGGTCATCAACAGAAGGGATTTGTGGCCGGAGGACAGTACATGACATTGGGATGGCCTTGAGGAACATAGAGAATCCTAACATATGAGAAAAAGATGGAAGGAAAAAGACGAAGAAAACATAGGGCACAGGGAAGGAGAGAATGGCAGTTGCAGGAGAAGCGCAGCGCGGGGGCTTGGACTTGATCACAGGCAGCACCCAGAGCATGTGCTGAACACAGACGCTGGGCCCGGCCCCCAGAGTTTCTGATTGAGCACTTGTGAGGTGGGGCCTGAGAAGCGGAATTCCTAACAAGTTGCCCGATGATTCTGTGGCTGCTGGTTAGCTCTGACTAACACTGATCTAAGCAGAGTTCTCCATGCAGCATTTCAGATAGGAGTGGCCCCTCCGCCCAGCGGACAAGGAGGTTTCCCCTGCAAGGCAGTGGAGGAGTGCGGTGGTCCTGCTGGGTCCGCCGTGTCGGATGCCTCCCTCTGCACTGAGCACTGACCACGTGTCCCTGTTTCTTCCTTCCAGCTGCTCAGAGCCGCCCTGCCCATCCACCTCTCTCTGTCCTTACCTAAACTGTTCAGTGGGCAGGGGTGTGAATGACCCAAAGCATATTGGCCTTTTCTTTCCTGGACTTTGCTTCCTGGGAGAAAATGCACCCCATCCCAAGCCAAACCCAACCATTTCATTAGACGTTTTCTTCAGCCCTGCCCCATCTGCTCTCTGCACCAGCAAGCCTGTCACTTCCAGCAAACCCACACTCAACTCACACAGCCAGTTATTGCTTCCCATGACTATGGCAGCTCCACCTCTGGCCCGCGGCAGTTGGGCATCATAAGCACAGTGTTTCCAGGCAATGGTGGGATCAAGGTGGGGCTTCCTGAGTCCCTCGAGAACTTTTGTCTCCACTTAGACTTAGTGCAGGTAACAGACTTGGGGTTATACAGACCTGGGATTAAATCCACCCAGTCTATCACATTTGCTACTTGAGTGATCTAGAAAACCCTTAGTAGCTCAGCTTTAGTTCTCCCATCTTGTAAAGAAGATAAAACAATATTGTCCTTATTGTGGGACTTTGAGATAAACAATAAGGCCTGATAATAGCACATGCCCAATAAATGGAAATGAATTTTGTGATCCTTCCCTTGCACAGGGCCATGTCTTCATTATCTAGCAAGTATTTACTAACTGCTTTCCACGCAGGTGCTCGATACGTATTTCAGTAGGTGAGAAGATATATGCAAATGATTTTGACACAAGGCATCATAAAATGAGCACCACACAATGGTTGGACAATCATTATGAAGTTCAAAGGACATTTCAACTGAGGTTCTCATAGAAAATTTCAGGAAGGAAACGAGCACTAGAAACACATGTAAAAAGACTTCCAATAGCCAGCAACTGGGGACGGCACTACCCTTGGATGGAATGACAAGAGCTGCGGCCCTGAGGAAGAACTATGAAGTGTTCTCTGGCAGATGTGAGTGTCTGGTGGAACTTCTTGGGTCTGATCCAAGGGGGTTTCCAGAAGGAGAAGTTTAGTAATCTCCAATATGCACACACCCCTGCACACACAGTCTTATTGCTTAAATAATTGGAGCCTAGGAAATACCAGATGATGAAAAGCAAGAAATAGTTTGACATGTCTTGGGTGAGAGTCTTGGAGACAAGAATCCAAGGTCAACATTACAAATTAATTGATCAGGGCATATTACATGGAGCTGTGCATAGCTCAGATGCCATACTTGTTATGATTGGACAGGCCTATAAATTCCTGGGGAAAATCTCTCTCTCCAACTCTGAAGCAACAATTAAAATCCTGTCTGTTGGTTGAGACTTTAAAGGTCCTGATTAAATTGCAAGACTTGTCACACTTGGGGCCCCTGGGAAGCAGACACTAAGATGGAGATGTGCATATAGGAAATTGATCAGGTGGTGCTTTTTGCACCTATGGGAGGGAGCGGAGAAGTGGGATGGGGCAGAGGGAGAAGTCAGGCTGCAATGCAGGTACAAAAGGCCTCAGCTGATTCCAGAGGAGCTCTGATGTTGGAAGGGCTCTTCAGAGTTCTCCTGCGCTGACACACAGGGTCAAGCCTATCTATCCCTATTGACCATTCAATGGATGCCCAGGAAATGGGGGATGTCCCTGGGCCAGTTGGCTCCCTTTAGCCAAGGCATTTCCCAAAGGTGGCTGAGGGCTGCCTGACAGCAGTCTTCGCAGAAGTCTGGGGAATAAATACACTAACAGGGAGCTGGGCGTCACATCCGGCATCCCCCGTGTGTGTTACATGTACAACTGTACTGTGCCCTGAATTATGGAACATGCTTAGCAAGGGCAGGGCCACGCAGTAAAAAGATACTGGCTGTGAGAACAAAAAACACAAGATTAGTAGCAGGGCCCCCATCTGAGCAGATCCCACCTGGTCCACGTAAAATAGGGGACCCTGGACCACTGGGGGAGAAACTGGGCTCTAGCGGAGGAGCAGGCACAAAGCAAAAGCAAAAGATGACAATTTTTAATAACCTTCACCAATACTGGCAACTTAGTCAAGGACTGTTAGAATAAGTACTAATCTGTGTAGTATTGCTTGTGTACCTACTGTGCACCAAATGCTGTGCTTTCCAGAAACACCCAACCTCACGACAGCTCAGCAAGGTCAGTATTATGAAGCCCATTTTATGGCAAAGGAAACTGAGATTGAGAAGGACGATTCCTGCCAAGGTCACAGAGCCTGAGGGTGGCAGGCCGTGAGGAGATCTGCCCGGCTCCAAATCCATGCTGCTTCCACCTCACGGCACCAGGACATTCCAGAGTCCCAGCGTTCCAGAGAGGCGTGCCAGGGCTCCACATGGGGTTCAAAGGGAAGGCCGGGCTCCCTTCCCTGGTTCAGCTAAAATGGCCCTGCTTGTCTCTGCTCCATAGACGGGGGTCCAGTCAAGATTCCATCATGATGAGAAAGACAGGTTTGAAGCCACCACTCTGCTTCTCTCGGTCAGTTCTGCCAGAATCTATGAAGGCTCTTCCTTGTGTTGACCACTTTCTTTAAGTCCAAGAACACAACACGGCACAGGGGTTTAGATCATGGCCTCTGAAGTCAGACCACGTGGGTTCCAATCCTTACCCAAGGAGCTGTGCGACCTTGAGCAATTACTTGATCTCCCTGTATCTCAGTTTCCTCATCTGTAAGATGGAGGTTATAACAGAACTAGCTTCATAAATTTGTTGTGCAAACTAATTAACACATGCAAAATGCTTAGAAGATCCAGGGAATAGTAACCACTACATGACTGTTGATTATCATAATTATTATCTGTGAATTAGTGCTAATCTGAAAGGCTGCCTCTGAGTTACCTTATATCCACTTATTCACTCCCTGAAATTATGATCCAAAAGGATTCAGAAAAATACGCTCATGTCTATCAGCTGAGTCTGTTGAAGTCAGATGCTCTTAGTTCTCTCATTCATTAATTCTATCATTCGTTCTTTCAGCCGGGATTTATTGAAAGACTTCAAGTATTGGAGGTATAGGAATGAATGAGAGAGACAAAGTCCCTGAACTCATGGGGCTTATTTATACCTTACTGGAGGAGACAGACAATAAAAAAATAAATATGGGGTGTGTAGATGATTAGCATGAGAAGAAAAATAAAGCAGGAGAAGCCAACGGAGTCCAATGGGGTTTGGCAGCACACAGGGATTGCAGAAGGCTTTTCTGATTAGTGGCCCCTGGAGCAGAGACCTTGATGAAGACAGAGAGTGGCTTCCTGTGCATGTGGGAAGAGTGCTCCAGAGCCAGCAAACAACAGGGCCAGATCCTGCAGGTTCTTGGAACCTTGGCAGGTTCAAGGCATGCAGGAGGCGAAATCAGGGATGCAGCCAGAGGACAGGTAGCATAGCCTTGCAGAACGTAGTAAGGCACTGGATTTGTTTCTAAGTGTGAAGGGAAGTTACTGGAGGATTCTAGGCAGAGAAGAACATGATCAGGTTTACTTTCTGAAAGATCATTTGGGAAACCATAAGAAGAACAGAGCACAGGGGTCTGAAGAGTAGAAACAGGGAGACCAGCTGGTCTCTGCTGCAGACCAGGTGAGGGCTGAAGGGCAAGTGAGCCAGTCAAGGTAATAGGAATGAGAAGTGGTTCTAAACATATGTCAGAGAGTAGGCACCATCAGGATATGCTGGTGGATTTGGATGTGGATATAAATGAGAATAGGACAACAGTAATGACTCCAATTGTACAGATGGTCTCAGTTGTTTTTTTTTTAATTTTTATTTACTCTCAGCATATTACAGGGTACAAATGTTTAGGCTACATATAGTGCCTTTGTCCCACCCAAGTCAGAGTTTCAAGTGTGTCCATCCCCCAGATGATGTGCACTGCATCCATTAGGTGTGAATATACCCACTCCTTCCTCCCCCTTCCCACCTGCCTGATACTTAATTAATGTATCTATTATATGTGCATTTAAGTGTTGGTCAGTTAAATCAGCTAATACCAATTTGATGGTGAGTACATGTGCTTGTTTTTCCATTCTTGAGATACTTCACTTAGTAGAATGGGCTCCGGCTCTATTCAGGATAATACAAGAAGTGCCAGAACACCACTGTTTTTTGTGGCTGAGTAGAACTTCATGGTATACCTATGCCAAATTTTCTTAATCCACTCATGTATTGATTGGCACTTGGGTTGTTCCACATCTTTGCAATTGTGAATTGTGCTGCTATAAACATTCTAGAACAGATGTCTTTTCTATAGATTGTCTTTTGTTCCTTTAAGTAGATGCCCAGTAATGGGATTGCTGGATCAAAAGTTAGTTCTACTTGTGGCTCTTTGAGGTATCTCCATATTACTTCCCACAGAGTTTGTACTAGTATGCAATCCCATCAGCAGTGTGTGAGTGTTCCTATCTTTGCACATCCATGCCAACATTTATTGTTTTGGGACTTTTTGATAAAAGTCATTCTCATTGGAGATAAGTGATATCTGATTGTGGTTTTGATTTGCATTTCCCTGATGATTAGAGATGTTGAGCATTTTTTCACGTGTTTGTTGGCCATTAGTCTATCTTCCATTGAAAAGTTTCTGTTCAAGTCCTTTGCCCACTTTTTGATAGGGTTGTTTGAGTTTTTCTTGTTGATTTTCCTGAGTTGTAGACTCTATTTAGACTCTATGTAGTCTGAGTTGTAGACTCTATGTAGACTCTAATTATCAGCCCTTTATCAAATGTGTAGCATGCGAATATTTTCTCCCATTCTGTAGTTTGTTTGCTCCTGTGATAGTTTCCTTGGCTGTGCAGAAGCTTTTTAATTTGATCAGGTCCCATTTATTTATTTTTGCTGTTGGTGTGATTGCCTTTGGGGTCTTCATAAATTCTTTCCCTAGGCCAATACAGACAAAAACATACACTGGGGAAAAGAATGCTTATTCAATAAATGGTGCTGGGAAAACTGAATAGCCACGTGTAGAAGACTGAAATAGGATCCACACATTTCATCTCTTACAATAATCAACTCACGGTGGATAACAGACTCAAACCTAAGGCATGAAACTGTAAGAATTCTAGAAGAAAATGTAGAAAAATTCTTTATTTGGTGTTTTAGAGAATCAACTTTTGGACTTGTTGGTCATCACTACTTTATTTTTTTAAAACCATTAATTTTATGTCTTTTGTGTTTTCTTCCTTTTGCTATCTTTGGATTTATTTTTCAGCTTGTCCACACTTTTTATATAGGAATTTTTAGCTTATTGTTTTCATACTTACTTTTCTTCTCATTCATCATTTTTCATTATTTATTTATTTATTTTTATTTTAGCATATTATGAGTGTACAAATGTTTAGGTTACATATGTTGTCCTTGCACCTCTTTCCCTTTCCCATCTGCCTAACGCCTGATAAATTCCTATATGTGCACTTAGGTATCGTTCAGTGAAACCAATTTGCCGGTGAGTACATGTGGTGCTTATTTTTCCATTCTTGTGATATGCTTTACTTAGTAGAATGGGTTCCAGCTCTATCCAGGAAAATACAAAAGGTGCTATATCACCATTGTTTCTTATAGCTGAGTAGAACTCCATGGTTTACATATTCCACATTTTATTAATCCACTCACGTATTGATGGGCACTTCGGTTGTTTCCATATCTTTGCAATTGTAAATTGTGCTGCTATCAACATTTGAGTGCAGGTGTCTTTTATAGAATGCCTCCTGTTCCTTTGTGTAGATTTCCAGTAATGGGATTGCTGGATCAAATGGTACTTCTACTTGTATCTCTTTAAGATATCTCCATATTACTTTCCACAGAGGTTGCACTAGTTTGCAGTCCCACCAGCAGTGTCATGCATTCTTCTTTTGTAACAGAGAAATCTTGCCCAAAATGAGATTATAAAGATATTATTTTATATTATCTTATAAAAGTTTTATCATTTTATTTTTTTAAATTTAATTCTATAATCCAGCAGGAATATATTTTTGATTGTGATATGAAGTGAGATTTAAAATTTATTCTTTTTTCATACATTTATCTAGTTAACCAAAAATAATTTATTTTTGAGCTTCTCTTTACTCTCTTGCAATGCCACTTTTCACAGATCAAATATGCATTAACTCTCTTTTCCATTGCATTTGTTTGTATTCCTTTGTACCAAACTATGGCATTCAAATTATTATATATTTATAATAAAACTTTCTATCCATTAGAGTAAGTTATCCAAATCTATTCTTCTTCAAGATTGTTTGGGATCTGTTTGACTCATTACAGTTCCATAACAAATGTTAACAGCAGCACATCAAATTTCTACAAAAACTTTCAAAGACATTTTTAAAAATCTAGCTATAATTACAAACAATAAATGTGCAGATCTTAAGTGTACATTTCAATAAATTTTGACCAATTTATTTATCCCCCTTATTTATCAAACCAACACTCCAAGTGTTCTTTATTTCATCTTATGGACTTTGCTTTCTAATTCTCCTCCTTGGAAATTGCCGCTGCTTCAGTTATAGGCTAATTGGTGAATGTTTCCAGAAATGTCAGCTTTCCAGTTTTGAAGATAGAAAGGAGACAGATTGATTGTGTTCCTTGTTGTATTAAGGATTTGATTTTCAACAGCTCTTATACTCTCCATTTGCTCACAGCCTTCAGAGGATTTATGACTTACTGGTGGAATGGCTGGGAAAGCACTTTGGGCTTAGACCATAGTTTTCTTCACCAAAGATCAAAGGGGTGTCTCTCTTTAGTATCTTCCTTCTTCAAAGCCTCCCACAACCAGTTATCTTCCCCTTAGCCACCCTGGGGCTGGAAATGATGCCTCTCCCTGAAGGAGAATCTTTTTGTAAAACTCTGGTTGGTCCTGAATAGGTCACGTCTAAAATCCCTGCTGTCTGTTCCCTCATTGTTCCATTCTTTATAAATTGTAAAAAGTCTCTTAGTAAAATCCTTGGGCATCTTTTGGCTTTTATTATACTTTTTATCTTTGCCAGCAGCTAATTTAATTATTTTTCTGCAAGATTTCCACATGTGGCGAGATGAACATGTCTTGACTTCCAGAGTAATTATTTGGATTTTTAGTTTAGCAGAAATAGATATTAATATGTGTATCAGATTAAGTTATATTTCTCGAGTTATGTTCCTATAAAAATGTTTTCTATTGAGCAATATGATATAAACATCTAAAATTGTCTTGGTTTTATTATATATGTATATATTTTACAGTTTTCCTTTCAGCTTAAATATTAAAGACTTTAGAAGGTGTGATATTTTTAAGGGCATGCTCATATATGTATAAAGTGAATAAGGATCAATGACATAAACTCTAATGCTCACTTCCAGAGTGCCTATCATCCTGACATGTGCGTGTGAATTTCAACACATGAACTGGTATAATCCAAGACTGTTCCCAAGATACACCTACTCTTTCTTAAAACAGATACCTCAAACAGAATATTTGAAGAATCTTCTGGTACAGAAAAGGATATTTATTATGCTAAAAGTAGAGACCAACTATTTTTAGTATTGCTATTGAAGACATAAAAAAGAATTGAAACAATTTGGGGGAAAGAACGAAAAAGAAAGAAGATGTAGCATTCAAAGTCTGGAATGTGCTACAGAGTATGGTGGTGGGACCATTTTAAGATTTTGATTAACTGGGAGAAACGGCTATTTGCCATTCCAGGGTTAGGAAGGGATTAGTATTAATTTTCAGTCAGAGAATCTCAAAAGGGGAGAACAAGAGATTCTATGAAAGTGTGTATAGCACAGAGTTCATGAATGTGCATGTTTAACAAAATTCCAAGGTATATCCAATGCAGGTAGTCATGAGACACACATTGATAGACAGATCTTTTGGTTATATCTGTGTGTGTACATGGGAGGGCTGTGTTCAGATGTTAAACGAATCGAAGATAAGTCTTTCTCTTTTAAAGATTATATGAGAGAGAGAAAGAGAGATATATTGTTTGCCTTTGATTCCTACAATTTACCATTTTCCAGATTAATCTTCCTAAAGCCCACACTTAGGTGCCTATGATGGCTACTGATTGTAGAAGATTAAAAAAGTAGCAATTCCTCTTCCTCTAAGCCATTCAGGCATTCTCTTATCCTGTTGTGCTAAAATACTCCTTCAATATTAGAACCAGGAAAAATCAAATCCATAATGTATATTGAATCCTATATAAAGATGTTGCCAATGAGTTTAAGCTGTGTCAGCTGCATGTTTCTTTTACTTCCATGTCAAATACAATTATGTTTCAAATAGGGAACTTAAAAAGAACAATACACTTCCTGTAACACTGTACCAATTTTTAGTGGCTTGCTAGTATTCTTCGACTTCCCTCATCTCATGTCCATTACTCACAGAAGGGATTGCCTATCTCAAAGCTGTCTTTTGCTTTAGAATCAATTAACTTGTAGAAGAAAGTATTAACTTTATTTTTGCCATTGCTTAATATGCTATTCTAGAGTGTTGCTTTCCCTTAATATATCACAATGAGAATCACACCTGTTAGGGCAGATGGCTGGAGACAAAGCAGAACCCAAATACCCACACACTCCCCTGCAATCACCCAATTACTTCTCTTAGAGAAGTACACTTATTGTTGTAAATGTAGTCATGCAAAATACAAATAAGATTTAAATAGTCATATTCATATAGGCAAAATTGATATAATTTAGTCTCTCATTTTAATATGGGGAAAATGGTGAGGAATACAAGTTAGTAACAACCCAAATGAGTGCAACATCTCCTTTGAAAATCGATGTGTATTCTCACCACCTTGATAACATCACACTAAGAATAAAGCAGCCCAAGACACTCAGACAGTGACTATGTGATCCAAACTATATTAAAGACTCCAGTTTAGAGGGAAATACTCTAATAGACAGGTAAAATGGAAAATAAGTTTAAAATGTTTAGTTGATTCAAGTCAATTCTGCCCAGTAGAGATCTTCAAGATTTAAAGTAAGAAAAAGTTTAAAAACTCAAATGAAAGCTTCTGAAACCTACTCATCATCCACTCAACCCACACTGAATGTGAAATCAGAAAGCCAAAGGAGTTAGGAAGAACTGAGTAAAATATATCCAGTTGGTTACAAGTTTGGGCTATAAATGTGATTTTAGAGAAAATTGAAATTTTAAATATGATCCGATGAGCAGTGAACATATGATATACACAGTAGGCTTGGCTATGGGGAACCAAGTGCAAATTGGGTACAACGAACATTATCTGGTTAAGTAGAAGTACAGTTGTCCACCACTGAAAATAATGGCAAATTGCTCACTTGTTCCTAGGATGTTTCTGTTTATATTTTTGTAGAGTGAGTTGTAATTTTGCCAGCAGCCATTTTCACATTTGGGGATTATTGGCTGAGCTACAGAGTAGTCTTTTAGGCTAGATTTTCCAGCCAACATGAGGTTTTATATGCCATTTCCACCAAAGCTACTTTGCAAAGTCCTTGTGCCCCAAAAAACTTTCTCTTGTTGACTCCGGTTTCTTCGGGGATGTAGCTAGAGATGGAAACACAACAAAAGTCACACAAAATTAACCTTTGAAGATGATTTTGTAGAGAACAATTCTGCTCCCCAAAGTAAGTAATTGAACTGGAACTATTCCTACAAAAGCTATTAGGACTCAGGAAAATTATTTTCTGTACATTTTAATCAAATAATATTGAAAATAATGGAACTCCCAGTATGTGTTAAGGATTATAATAATTAAAAAAAAAACAGTAAAATATCTTTCCTTACTTCTCAGGTCTTAAATATAGTGGGAAAAAATTGTAATGTGTGGATTCTAAAGCACTGTGGACTTTAAGGTGGCCGTGAAGAGTATTATATCGGAGATGGCTACAAGGTGATGCTGTTGACAAACAAGTGGGAACTGGGATAGAGCAGATTTAGGGTCAATTTTATGAAAATATAAAATAGCATTTTCAAAAGGGTATAAGTAATATTAGTGTTTGAATGTAAATTGAAGAAAGGAAAACATTTTGGGAAAGAAGAAAGGATAAGAAGAGACAGTGAATATACTGGTTTTAAGGAGAATGGCCATGGGTTTGAGAGGAACAGTATTTTTAGTGCTATGTTAGCGGGAGCATACAGTAGAAATATAGGGTTGGAATATGGAAACATAGGATGGTGTGGAGTGGCTTAAATACCATGCTAATGAGTCTGGATTTGCAGTTGATGTGAGCAAACCTGTTTTAGGAAGATGACTCTGGGACAGAGTTACTATTACAGGAGGAAGGATCTGGCGGTAGAGTTAGAAGGTATGAAAGTATTCAGAAGAAATTTTCTTAGGGTCAATGGTGGGGCAATGGCAGCAATAATAGAATGGATGGAAATGTGAAAATATTATAGAGAAGGAATAAGCAGTACTTGGTAACCAAGTGATTGTAACAAAATGAAAAAAATAATTCATTCACTGGGATTCCAGAGAGGGCACACTAGCCTGGTGGGGTATGAAACCTAGTTGGTACTGGAGATGATCTCTCCTATGTGATACTCCCTAATCCTCAGGAAAGTTATTGTATTCATGGATTGTTGACTTGAGCAGATGTTTTTGGGTGGAGGGAGCACCAGTGGAGGATGAAACCAAGAAAGTGTGTGCAGAAGAAGAAACAGGATTGGAAAGGCCTGAGGAAGTATGCTCTGAAATTAGAACAAAGAGCTGGGAGATTTTTAACTATGCAAGTTGGTAGAAAAGAGCTCACATGACATTCAACTCCATATGCTAGAGGTAGGGAAGTCCCATTTGACTCCTGAGTTATAATGTGAAGGGTAAGGAACAAAAAGGAGATGAAGATGGCTCAAGTTTTGAGACTAAGTTCTTGGGGAAAAAAATGGTTCATTTTTATTTATTTATTTTTAATTTCAGCATATTACAGGGGCACAAATGTTTAGGTTACATATATTGCCTTTGTTCCACCCAAGTCAGAGCTTCAAGCATGTCTATCCCCCAGATGGTTAATAAATTAGGAAAGATTAATAAAAAGGTGTTGGAGCAAGAAGAGGAATATGTTCAACTTGAAGTGCTGGCAAGACATTAAAAGATGTCCAGGAATACCAGTCTGGAACTCCAGCTAGAGGCTGGGGCTAAAAACATGTGCTAGCAAATCATTAGCATGGACGTGCCAAGCAATGCTGAGTGGATGGGAGAAGCACAGATGGTGGGGGACAGAATGTTGAAACTCATCCAATGAATATTTATCAAACATGTGACATGTATCAGGGCTCATCTTAGTGCCAAAGATGCAGCAGTGAACAAAGTAGACCAAGTCTCCTTTTTTCTAAGAGGGATATGTCTGGTGTGACAGTGGGGTGGAGAAGATGATTTGATCAAAGGACAGAGTGAGGGGAGACAGGAAGCAGGAAGAAGAAGAAATTGGTACAAGAAAGAGACTCAAAGAGAAAGAGGGAGAAGCTTGGAGTCAAGCAGAAGAGAGTTATATCATATCTACTCACTTTGTAGAATCTGTTTTCTGGATGAAGTTACTGAGTCTCAGTTTTCTCATCCGTATAAGGAGAATTACAATTATTTTATTGTGAGCATTAGGTCTGTTATTACCCTGAGAGCCTCACTTATGGTAAACACTTCATCCATATCAGTCTTTTTAAAAGTGGCTCCTTCCCATCCTCACTACTAAGGAATGTAAGAGAGAATAAGCACCTGTACGTCCCCACAATGACAGGCATTGTGCTAGGTATTTTTAAGCAGCGGTCCCCAACATTTTAGACTCCAGGGACAGTTTCATGGAAGACAGTTTTTCCATGGACCAGAGGTTCGGGGGAGAGGGAGGCAGAGCACAGGCAGTGATGGGAGCAATGAGGAGAGTGGCTGTAGATACGGATGAAGTTTTGCCAGCTCACCTGCCACACACTGCCCGCTGTCCTGTCTGGTTCATAACAGGCCATGACCCATGAGGTACCAGCTCATGACTGTGGGATTGGGATTGCAGCTCTTAAGGATAGGTACCTTGCCTTTAAAAAGGCAATAATTTAGTAGGAACGTCGGTACAGATGAGCAAACATTTGTAAGGAGGTATATTCCAAAACATGGAGCTGACAATTAAATTGGGTTTATTTCAGAACACTGTGTTGGAAGTAAAATGTGGGAGTAAATTCTAAACTTCCTACTGTGGCCTGTGAGGATGTAATGCATGCTGACCTCGTCAGCCCCACTTCCCAACCCCCTTTGCCTCCATGTGTGTGAGCTAGTGATATTGGCTTTCATGTGGTCACTTTGGCATGTGTCATTCCCATTTGGAATGCTCTGTACCCTCCCCAGTTCATCATCCATTGCTCGGTTAATTAAGATTCCAGTTTCACTTACTCAGGAAGTCTTGATTTTCTGGACCAGATCAGGCCACACAGCTGTATTCTCTTGGGAACTGATTCTCCTTTGTAGCACCTTTTACAGTTGTACGTAGTAATTAACTATGCAATTAGTAGATAAATGTCTACATTCCCCAATAGGAAATACACTCTGGAACTGTCTATGTCCCAGTTAGCTTGACGTACAGCCTCAAAACAGATGCTTAGTCTATGCCTGCTGCACCCACGAATGAATGGCACAAGGTAGATGCTCAATAAATGATTGTTGAAATATGAATGAAAACATGTGGATACATCAGGATAATACCATTGTAAATACAGTCTAGGTTCTACCTCTAGTCAAAGCAGAAGGGCACATTAGAAAAATAAAAACCTTTCCTTCATAATATTAACTTTGGGGTCTGCCATACAGATAATCTCTTATAATAATTTTGTATGAGTCTAATCACCTACAAACTTCCCTAGACACATGAAATGCTTTATTATGTGTTTAGATTGTACTCACTTTGACAGATATTATTATAGAAATTCACTTCCCCATTTCTGACATAATATTTATTTGCACCAACTTTTGCAAACCTTAAGGTTTTCTTCACCTAGTATTGCAATTCAGAATTTTTAGTCATTGCTTGTAGTGCTATCAGCTTTTGTTTTTCTGGTTGGAAGATTTTGACATTTAAAGCCCAAGCCTGGCCTAGTGTCTTGCACATAGTAAGCTTTTATATTGAAGGCTTTTATATTTGAACTTGATAGATTGGCTCACTTTTTCTTTAAGCTTTATTCTTCCTCCTGTATATTTATGATATACCCTTAGAGGTGCAACAATAATGACACACAATGTACTTTTTTGGTGTTCACAGTGTCTGAGAGTAGAAAGAGGATTTCACATTAATGTAAAGTCTTCTCTTATGAAGCCCTGGGTTGGACTAATGTTCTGGGCCTATATAATTGGAAATGACTAATATACATGGGGACACTAAATACCTTCAAAACACAAATTAAATAAGTGATTTGAAAATAGCTCATGAGAATAAAATGTGCTACAAAGTCAAATAACTGAATTTTTATAATCGCTGTATAGTGCAAAGAGAACGTGTCTTCAAGGAAGATAGATGTGGGTCAAAAATCTGAATTCTGCTGTTTACTAGTTACTATGTGACTTTGGCTAAAGCACTTACATTTACTGGGTCTCAGCTTCACTTTTCTCAAAGTGGACCATATCTAGTCTATGCTATTGCTATGAGGAGTAAGTGATAGTTGAAGACTTAGCAGAGGTGGTGACAATTTTTCAGAAAATGGTACTTTGTTTCTTTTCCCCTTTTTAATTCAACAAGACTATCTCTTTCAGAGTATTCTTTTCTTCCATTTGTGCTTTCTTCCTGCACCTCTTTGCTTGCCATTTTACTTTTTAAGTTAATGTCTTTGTAAAGCTATCATAATTTTGTAATTGTGGCATCCTACAAATTATCCTTGTGAAGTTACCATTCCTATGGAACTTTCAGTTGATGACCTCATGCAGCAATTATTTAGTTTTTCAAAATTAAAATTTTTGTTGACACATTTATATTGAATCAGAAATGGCTGAAACAGAGGGGTTGGGCCATGAGAAACAGTCATCAGAATTCTGAAAGCATTTGTGAAGGAGGAATGTTTTCATACCTGTGAGCTTGGGGAAGTGTGGGGACAGTGGGTGTGACCACAAGTTGCAGACAGAGAAATCATTCATTTGTTGAAAATAACACTGTTAATGGGAATACATGTTGAACAAACAGTTTATCAGAGTTTTCTCAAAGGTTGACTTTCGTTCTTCTTTGTGTCTGTACTTCTAATGCCTACAGCAGTCTGTGGCATTTACTAGGTGCTCAATGCAAGTCTGGTGAACTTTGCTGAAATTTATTACATTTCTCTATTACAAACCCTTCATCATATGACTTTGCTTTTAAAGTTAATTTCTACCCTTTGTTAAAAAATAGAATTATCGGAAGCTGAGGTAGATATATTTTACTAATCTTTCCAACTAATTACCAATTCCACATATGCTTAAGAATCAAAATATTGAGTTTACATCCCTGGAGTAAGCATACTGCCATTTCCACTTCCTTTGACCACAGATAAAATGTTTTCATTAACTAAACTTCAAAAATATACTCCTCCTTCTAAGCGACAATGGATTTGGCATGCTAATAGTGGATTTGGCAGACTGAAATTAGTTGATTTAATGAACTGATCGAAATGCCAGGGAGAAATGGAATGGATTCCCATATGAGCAATGCATCCATTATCCCAGTTTCATGGAAACCTTATGGACAACACAATAGTCACAACCTTTGCAACAGCAATAACAAAGGTAGCAACAGTCTAGTACTCTAGATAACAACGTCTACAACAACTACGGCACTATCTTTTAGGCAATTATGATGGCAGGCATTTTGCTCAGCACTTTCCTTGCATTTTCTCATGGAATTATTTCAACAATTCTGTAAGTTAGATATTATTATTAGCCCTAACTATGGAAGAAGATACTGAGACCTACCTAATATACCATCTCACTTTTACTTTTAAAAATTTTTTTCACCTAATTTAAAAAACAAAAGCTCTCCATCTTTACTCCATTTTCATTACCTGCAGAAGTGATAATATCTCCAATAAACTTGGGCTAATGATTTTACTTATTAAGTTAATTGAACTCATAATGTAATTAATCAACTATCGCTACCTAATCAGCCATGGCTACAGTGAAGAAGAATGGGAGGAGACTAAAGAAATGTTGGACACTGAGATTTCCGAAAATATTCCTAAAAGCAGCCAAGTATATAATGTAGAAGTGGAGTCTGGTACTAAGATAGTGTCAGGAAAGACAGGATATGATTAGAATATTAAAAACTTTAATGGGAGGAGATTTGCAAGGGCTAGACATGTCTTTCTGTCTTTCTGTGTTCAGTGTCTAGCCCAATGTCTGAAAATTTAGATGAACTTAATATATCTTCATCATACAGAATCAAATTTTATTAATTCCTCTATTATAATCACCCCACTGCTTAGAGTTACAGATTTTCCAGTTGAATAGTTATTTGTGAAAACTTTACTTATTTTATTTTCCTATAGCATATTAATTTATGTCTAGAGCTTCCATTCTGCCTAATAACAAATGTGTGCTTTAGTTATTTCCAAAAAAATATATATCAGTGATTCCTCCTCAGTTATTTCAGACTCAAAAAATATTCAAATTTACTATTTTCTCTTTTCCTCTTTTCTAGGTTGATTTTTATACATGGCTGGTGGAAAGAAGGGATCATTTACATGTTCTCAAATATAAGGCATATTTTTTCTTCACATTTATGCTCAGAAAAGAGGGACTTATCCTACTTTGCATCTCTCCCAAATTCTCTCATACTTGGAGAGTCTCAATCTCTCTCTCTCTCTCTCTTTCTTATCTTGAATAGCATAGGACTAATTTCGAAGAGACACAGAAACCTGAAAATAACGATTGAGGATGGTTATGGAGGTCACTTAATGGAGTTGGTTAAAAAATAGACAAATAAATTTGACACAGATTTAGCTTAATTCCCTGGGGGTATTACATCATAATTGTAATTTAGTGGTTATTGTAAGTAAGATTTTAAAAAATATTTTTAGAAAGCAAAAGTATAAGTGCTTATGTTGAAGAAACAAAAAATTTATACCAACTACAGAGTAGAAAAAAGTAACTATTCTAAATTTTTACAGAAGGGACTTGAGATACAGTTTCTAGTAACACTACGTTGCACCAGTTTCAAAACATGCTGCATTTAGATGGAAGTGAGGGTGAGGTGCTCTGAAACACAATATTAGATTCCTCAAATGGTGACATGTCACCAGAGCTTATCACTGTGTCAGTGGTGCATGCATGCCAAGAATGTGAATTAGCTGTTTCATGAAATATGAGAATGGAAAATTATGACATGTGAGAGTGAATATGCATGTGTAATTAATGAATTAAGCATTATTATAAGTGGATAGTTAGTGATTTCTTCTATATCTGTAAAGGTTTATATTTATATGTTCAAGTTGGCCAAAAATGAGTTATAAAAAATGATCTCGGCAGGGCATGGTGGTTAATGCCTGTAATCCTAGCACTGTGAGAGGCTGGGGCGGGAGAATTGCTTGAGGATAGAGTTCAAGACCAGCCTGAGTAGGAACAAGACCCTGTATCTACAAAAAATAGAAAAATTAGCCAGATGCGCGCATGCCTGTGGTCTCAACTACTCAGGAGGCTGAGACAGGAGGATGGCTTGAGCCCAGGAGTTTGAGGTTGCAGTGAGCTATTATGACACCACTGTACTCTACCCAGGGCTGCAGAGCAAGACTCTGTCTCAAAACAAAACAAAACAAAACAAAACAAAAAATTTCCAAGATAATTGGATTAGAGCAAAAACAAACAAACAAACAAAAAACCCTTATTGGGAATATAGGAAACTTGCCTCATGATGCTTCTAAGCAGGGACGTTATGCGTTGACTACTTGGTGAGAAGATTCTGATCTTGTGGCTGTGTTGTGGTTCTTGTCTGTTATCCCTCTTCCACATGAACGTCTGCTGAAATCACTGCCCTCTGTCTTCCCAGTGCTTGGTCCAATTGCTAGATCAGCCAATTGCTAGATACCCCTGTTAGTGTTCAGAATCTCTTTGCAAGCTTCTGCTCTCCAATTGGGTGAACTTCAGGCTGGTTCCCAGAGTTGCTGGGTCAGGACAAGTTACTTGTCTTACAGTAGAAGTTATGTCTTAGATGATAAGACTTCCAAGAATTCAATGTGGAAATCAAGGTGTAAGTCACCTTTACCCTTGAAATCTCAATTGACATGGCTTTAATGTTTGATATTATTATAACTTTACCTGAGAAGGGAGGAAGATCCAACCAGCTGTGTCTCAGTCAAACTCTTGCTTTCTCAAACATCCTTTCCCTCTCTCCAATTCAAACAAGAACACCACCATCCTTTTTGATGCATATTTTTTTCAGTAATTCTTGTTCTATTATTTTCTGAAAGCTAAGACTTAATCTTAGCATGCTAAAAAAGGATCCACTACGTGATTCTTAGTATGTTGTAAATAGAAGTACACCTGCGCTTGCAAAGAAAATGGAAACTCAATTTATTCAAGCCTCTAAATCTAACGACCAATTTATAGAAATCACTGGAAGAAAAGAGACAAGTTAAAGATACTACAAAGAAGCAATCGGCCATATCCAGAATGTGATTAATGCTCCAAGACAAATGACCTATTTTTTTTCCAACAAATATATGATTTACAAGGGGAAGGAAAACGATTAGACATTAAAAGAGATTTAAGAGATAACTAAATGCAATATGTGGGTTTTGTTTGGATCCTGAATTAAACAAACTAAAGAAATCTTTTTTGAGAGAATCGGATGAAGTTGGTTATAGATTAAATACTAGAAAATAATATGATACTCCTGTTAATTTGGTTAGATGTGATAATAACGTTATAGTTATATGAATAACTGATGAACAAATCCACACAATAAAAATACCATGTAGAAGTATTTCCAGAAGAAATGCATATCTGGGATTTGCTTTAAAATAATGAGACAACAAAGTATCAGATGAGATACTTCCCAAGATTGTTAGCAAGTGTCTCTGGTTGTTGAATCTGGGTGAGGTCTACAGGAGGATCATTTTTGCATGCTCTGCTTTTGTAAGTAGTTGAACATTTCCACAGTGGAAAGTTCAAACAATAAAACCTAGAACCAAAGAAATTGACAACAGTGTCTTCATTCTAGATCAACTCCTGCCAACACTCCCTTCCGGATGACAACCAGCACCCTGTGGCAGCAGGGACTAGTGGGCTAAGGAATGCAGGAAAGAAAAATAATGACGAAAAGTTCAAAATTTCATCCACTACATATGTTTTTCTTTTTCATGCTTTTCAATTAAAACAGACCTGAGCATTTTCTGTACTCTGAATGAATAGGATGTCTCAAACCAATATTATACAGTTTATTAAATGTCTTGTAGATGTTCTTGCGATTAATTTTTAAAAATTTATTTAAAAATTATTGGATGTATGTAGTTATTTGGTCACCATGTATACACTCTTAAAATTTATTTTAAAAAGAAATCCTTTACTTGAAAAGGTTGGGATTCACTTATACAGACAAAGGCAATAACAATTTGAAAGATTCCCCTTCCCCCCCATTTCTACCCCAGGAGTTTTAGCCCTGAGATAAAGAGAATTTTAGAAACAACTGTCAGCCTTCTGGCAAGTGTGTGTAATGAGCTTCTGTGCCATGTTTCCGTGCCCATTAGCCTTACTCTTTGCGTCTTTGCACTGAAGCAGCTAGCTTGAAGGGCCTCTTCAGTGTTATGAGACCTGCCTATGGCCAGATTTGAATCCCCAAGGATGGAGAAGGTGTTCTTTGAACTTACAGATAGTTCATCCTGCTGATCATTTGGCAACAGAAGCAGAGGAGGACAACAAAGAGCTTTGTGTGACCTGCTATCCTGTGAAAACTTTGAGCCTCTTTCCCTGGGTTGCTTCCAGTCCATCCTGAAAAGCAGCTTTCTCTGCATTTTCTCAGTGGGCTGCAAGATGAATATTCCTGAGAAAACTTGCTATAGGATATGTTTCCTTTTATTGCTCAAACTCCAGTTCGCCAATGGGCCTTTATGGTGTGGTTTCTTTTTTGTATTGTGTGCATGTGGCTGTGTGGATCCTTTGCCATTGGGTGTCCACTTAAACATCCAACACCACCCATCTGGTCACTCCAGGAGCAATCAGTGAGGGAGGAAGGGGACTCAGAATTTACTGGAAACTGCTTAGAAAAGCACAAAATTAGGACTAAAGAAATCTTGCTCCTATTTCACTGTCTTCATTATTCATTTGTGTGGCTTGGGATAAATTTCCCTCCCCCCACCCCCACTACACACACACACACACACACACACACACACACACAAGAAAGAAATAAAAGAAAAGAAAAGGGAAGGAAAAGGAAGAAAAGAGAAGATGTACTGGCTATTCTCCCTACTGGAAATGTTGGATGAGAAATTTACAATCAAATCAAAACAAAATGGAAACAAGATATGAGAGATGTGAATATATTATTTTAAGGGCAGGAGTTTTTGAAAGAAGAAAACTTCTTTATGAAAATTATATCTAATTACACAGGGCTATGGATACAGATGATATTTGACATTGGGCTAAAAGTTGCTTAATTATTCAACTCCTGACAGTAACACTTGTTCGTTGACATTTAGATATTCGTCCTAAAGACAAGAGAAAGACATTTTTAAAAAAATTGTCATTGAGTGTGCCAGATATTTAGCTGGGCTTGATATTTTTCTATGCTTTCTAATGTCTGTAGCAATTTCATTTCCTGTCTAACAATAGGAACTATTTCTACATTATACTAGGAAAAAGTAAGCTGCAAAAGCTTATTTTTGTGTGCCAGGACTTTTCTTCTTTCTCAGGCTTCTTTTGATCCCATAACTACATGAATTTATAAAATGATGATTCAAGAAAAAGTAAATTGGCTTTATTAAAGGAACAGAGGAAACGAGATCCTATCCCTTTCCACTTTAGATTGGGGCTGGAGGGACTGAAGTCCTGATGGATTTATTTTGCTTCTTTCACTTTCTTATTCTGAATGCACAGTACAGCAGTTTCCACAACGGATTGCATGATCCTCCCTGCATTTTTTTGACTCTGGCTCCATGAACACTTCATGATGGATGCCTGCAGCTTTTGATTTAGTGCTTTGATATTTAGTCACCATAGTTTTAAAATAATTTATGTGACAACTCCCTCTCTTCATGTCTTCCCACCTACATGTGCTCTCTGGACCGTACAAATCAGTGTAGTCATGATTTAGGCCATGACTTTCATGACCATGGAATACCTTGGTGCTCTAACATTCCCTTCACCCAAAGGCATGCCAACTTCCTCTGGCATCAAGCACAGTAAGGCCGCATGGTTCCCAGAGGTTGATCCCGTGATGCCAGGTTGATGATGCAGAAAGCCTCAGCCTCCAGGGATGATGGTAATCAACTCCGAAGCACCAGGTGCCCGCTCTGTGCAGAGGATTTAATTTGAGTTGCATAGTAATGCTCCTAAGATGAGGTCCCTCGGGACATGTTACTATGCAGGACTTTTCACGGAGACTTATTGCTTTTCTCATCAGCTTCTAAGGCTGCTTATGAATTCCGCATGGGCTCCTCTTTCCCCACAGGACAGCATTTGCATTAATAAACAAACCACTGGATAAACAGGACTTTACCAGTTATCATTTCTTTTCACTGCCACACATAGAAGGTTGAAGGATATGTGTTTAGATGCACATACCTGAGCTCGCAGCCTAGCCTACTGAGCCATTTTGCAAACCTACATTCTTTCTTTGCTTAAAAGAAAGGTCCTTAGAAATGAACGGAAGTGTCCTAAAGCAGTATCTTTTCCTCTTCATATTTCAATGCTGAGCAATATTTTTCTGTACCTGCTGCAAAATATGCCACTGCATCATTTCAGTACTCTTGGACACTGCTGGCAGTGACTAATTGTGATTAAATGTTGCAGAAAGAGACCTGCACTGGGCTTAGTGTGCTCTGCATGTTTTCTTACCAATGGGTCTGGTGAACTGCACATGAAACAAATGGCTTCCTGTGGGATTTGATTTCCAAAGGAATCGAGAATATTTTTCCAGCCAAAAAATATTGACTCCACCTGTTCTCTTGAAATGTGTATTTTTCAAGGTCAGAGGAAGTATATGTAAACAACTAAGATGGCTTTTGAATCACACCACCCTCGGTTCAAATCCCACTTAAGTTATCTCCTGATTATATGTGAACATTTATGAAATTCTTAGCTTGATTTCTCTTATATTTTATGAATAATTATTCATTTTTTGTTGTTGGATTTAAAATTTGCCAATAAAAAGCATGGCTGCTATAATAAATCTTAACCCTACAAAGATATATGAAGAAAAAAATTCATAGTCACTCCAACAACCCTACCCACCTAAGCCCCACCCTAAACCCTAAATATACACGTGAGAATAACCTTTTTTGTGCTTCTAAACTTATATGTACATATATATACACACAGACATATACACACACAGACACATACACACACATACAGGAAAAAGCATATGCAGCTATTTTCTTCTTTTCCTCCGTAAATAACATTTTGTTGTGCGATACACACTCTCTTCTAGCTCTCTTTCTTCATTTAACTTTCATATCCCTCTCAGGAGCCCTTCTGTTGAAAAATACTGCAGGATCTACATGTCTGGAATTTATTTGCATTCATGGAAAATCAGATTTTCTTCTTTTTTTTGTCACCATAAAAAGTTCTGAAACAAATGTTCTTGCAGTTACTTTCTTAAGTACTGGTTCTCTTATTTTGTTGTTGCTGTTAAGTACAGTAAATTTTTAAAGTGCAAATGTTGAATAAAGGTTTGTGAGCATTTTAATGTTTTTGCTAATTACCATATAACCTTTCAAAAATTGGTGCTGATCTACAATCTACATACCCATCAGCAATGTATGAGATACCCCATTTTCCCACATGCTTGTCAACTCTGGCTGGCTATTATCACTCCTTTTGATTTCTGCTCATCTGATGGTTGAAAAATGGTATCTCATTTTTGTTTGAGTTTGCATTTCCAAAAATCTAAAGTTCATGGCATGAACAGCGAGGTCACTGAGAGGTGTTCAATAAATCAGAGTGATCAGCAAGAAATCAGGTTTTGAGTACAATCTTCTAAGAGAGAAAACATACCTGCTTACATGCTTTCTTGGGCCTTGGGAGATGAGACGTGGAAATGAGAGAGGTGGGTTAGTTACACAGAGTGAAGAAGCAGAGGAGAGAGATGTTCTTGGGACAACTCTGGAGAATATCTACTTTCACGATGTTCCAGAAGCCTGCTCTGGCTGATGACATTAGAAAAATTCACACCTTGGACCACACTTTTGCTCTTGTCCTCTGATCTCAGATTTGTTGGCCAGTACAGACTTAGTTTTTAACAAGTAGTTTGACAGCAATGGAGCAGGCTAATGTTATGAGCTTCGTGTCACAAATCCAGATGTATTACTTAGAAAAATTAAATGACTTCCTGTATTTCATATGTTTTCCCTGCTGATTTATTAATGCTTCATATGCAAAAGAAATTAAAACGGTGAGTTCATGTCCCCTGAATGAAAGAATTGCCTTTCCCACAGACCGAGGATGAACTGTTGACGCTAATTAAGGCTCATAGCACACACCTTATCCTTAGCACATGTGGATTTGGTTCAATGAGGAAAGATGATTTGCCAGATTGCAGCTAAGAGGTTAGATGAACTCATTCAAACCGTAATGAGAAATGCATACAACCTCACTTGATACGTGTTAGCAGTAGAATATTGTGAATTTTCAGATTCAGAGTCACACGGCAAATGATACTAGAAACAGCAAAATGTACTGAGCAATTCTTATGGGCCAGGTATATCTCTAAGTGTTTTTCATAAATAACTTCATCTAATTATCACTACAACCCCATAAGTTAGATATAATCATTACCCTCATCTTCTATACGAGGCATGGAGAAGTCAAGTTACTAACCCAAAGTTACAGAACTGGCAATTGGAGGAGGTACAGGTCAAATCCAAGTAGTCTGGGTTTGAAACCAAGTGTTCATCATCTGTAATTCTTTGACTGTTAATTGTTCTAACCTCACCAACTAATGAGCAACCTCAAATACATTCTCTAAAGGTTAAGTAAATTGCCCAATAACAAAGGGCAGTAAAGTTGCCTAAAATGGTGATATTGGGCCATTAGTTAGTCTCATTCATGAAATCCCTGAATTAATACTATAGCCCAGTTTCAATGGAAAGAATTAAATTTAAAATCACTTCTTACCATGAAACCTCCTTATTGTATTCATTTAGTAATCAGTTAGGAAAGAAATGGCACCACCTAGTTTAACAGAGATGATTTTGTACAATTTGTTATCCAATTATTAGGCAACTAAAAATGCTCAAAGGGGACATGGAGGTATCACACGGAAAGTAACTACAGGAAGCAACCATGGAGGTTTGGATTTTGGAAAAGGGGCCCCATAGAACTGAGGTCCAGACCCTGGAGAAGGGGTGCAAGCTGGCAAGTGCTGGGATTGCTAAGGCATTATGAGACTGAATAGAGTATAGAGAAAACTCCAAATAGGAACTCAGTTCTGCTACCCAGTGTCAGAGTGAAAAATGATAATTGCAGTGACACTGATGGGAATAGGGAGCTTGTGCGACCTTTTTCTCCCTCCTTCAGCCTTCCAGTCAACCTTAAAAGCCCTTAGTGACAAAGTCTAACAGATCTCAGAAGACAGATCAGAAACAAAGCTTACAAGGTCTCACCCCCAGCATCACAAAGCCAAGGATAGAAAGGTGAGTTTGAAGCAAGTTAACATGTGCATGCCACCTCTTCAGCTGAAGGGATACTTGACATCCATCCAGACTTTTCTACACATATGTGAATTCCTATATGACAACACAAAATGACTTTCTGTTTCTAACAAGATACAACTTCTTTCTTATAAACAAAGCTGCTGTAAACCTCTCCCTAAAATGAGAAGGTACAAAGTCCCGACATTTGTATTCATTTCTGAAGTTAGCCACAGTCCCATATGAATATTTCACTACTTAAAAACTCAATTTTATGTTAACAATAACCATAATTTTTATATAAAACATTAATGATAAGGAGAAAGGGAAGAAGGAATGGTTTAGTGCACACAAATACATGCATCATTTCTGTAGTTTCTGTTTCTGTAATTGATCATGAGGCCATTGTTGATGTTTATAATGTCTTTCGTTCGCTAATCCCATTTCATGGTTTTTTTTTTTTTTTTTTTTGACCTCAGTATTTCAGATGGTTATAGGGTATTTTCTTCATAAGGAGATCTAAATCTTCATTCCTGAAGTAAATGACTCTTAGTAATTTTGTCTTTTGTTATTGTTATTACTGTAGTTTATAATTCACTTTTACAATAGGATATGAAAGCATTAAGTGGTATCTCAGAGAATCAACTGAGTTCCTGCCCCTCTGTGAAGCAGAAATCTGGATCAGTCACCCCAGCCCACTTTGCCTATATTGTGTCACGATGTGGCAAAACGGCCAAGTGGCCATTTCAATTTCTAGTTCATTGGAATTGTTGTGTCCCTTGCTGGTAGCCTTCCTTCCTTGATAACCAATGCCTCCAAGTCAACAGAGCTTAATGGTCTGGGAACAGGAAACAATCCATAAATTGGATGCTATAATAGTAAAAAGGATGCACTTCTACATTCACCATTTGATTCCTTGACCTATCTGTTCTGGCTCTTGGAGAATAAATGCTATATATTGGTTTTTGATTCACACATAACATACTGATCTTTTCTGAGATAGGCTTCCATTCTTTTTGTTTTTCCACAGCATTATAACTAAGTCTTTCTTAGGCCATTCTACAGTTTTATCAGGTGAGGGGATGGTACTAATCCATGGAATGGAGTAGCATCATATTAAACAAATTAATCTAAATCAGAAATATGGTTAATTGTAATGAAGTGGCTGCCACATTTGACCCCATTATTTTAGTAATAATGACCATTAAGATCTGTGGGGTGGGATGGCTACAACTGAATGCATTGGGACACTTACAAAAAAAATCGACAAACTTAGGCTTTAAAAATTTTATATTAAGACACAGGGAATCAAAGAGCTTCTAGATAGTCCCTAAATAATCTCTTATTTTTTATAGCTACAGGATCAGCCTCAAGAAAATATGACACAGAAGTTGTACTAGTTTGTAGTCCCACCATCAGTGTATGAGTGTTCTTATTTCTCCACATCTGGCAAGCTCTGTGGAAAGTAATATGGAGATACCTGAAAGATCTACAAGTAGAGCTACCACTTGATCCAGCAAACCCATTACTGGGTGTCCACCCAAAGGAACAAAAGACATTCTTTAAAAAAGCCATCTGCACTAGAATGTTTATAGCAGCACAATTCACAATTGCAAAGATGTGGAAACAACCCAAGTTTAATAATATGGATTAATAAAATGTGGTGTATGTAAACCATGAAGTACTACTCAACTGCAAAAAGCAATGGTGTTCTAGCACCTCTTGTATTATCCTGGATAGAGCTGGAGCCCATTCTTCTAAGTGAAGTATCACAAGAATGGAAAAACAAGCACCACATGTACTCACCATCAATTTGGTATTAACTGATTGACACTTAGGTGCACATATGGAAGTAACATTCATAGGGTGTCAGGCAGGTGAGAGGGGAGGAGAGGATGGGTATATTCACATCTGATGGGTGTGATGTGACCATCTCGGGGATGGACATGCTTGCAGCTCTGACTCAGGTATAGCAAAGGCAATATATATAACTTAAACATTTGTACCCCTGTAATATGCTAAAATAAAAATAAATAAAAATAAAATTATCCAGCTTCAGATATCCCTTTATAGAAATGCAATCAGACTAAGACATGCTTCATGGGCCAGCCATCTTGCCAACTCATGGTGTACTCCCCTTTCCTCATCTGTGGCTCTGGCTCACTGTGATGGTCTCTCCTGTAGCTGCCACACCTAAAACACCAGTTACGGAGTTAATATCTCCAAAGTTGATGCCATTGCTATTGTCTGCAAATGTACCACCACAGCTGCTTCTGGTCTCACCCATTTCTAGAGCAAAGCTTTACATTCCTAGCATCAAATGTACAGATGTTTGCAGTAAGTATGCTTCCTTCAACATCGCTGGTTCAGTTAGTCCTCCCTGCAGAAGATTTTGTGCCAATTTTTTTTTTTGTGTGTGTGAAACAGTTGTTTTTACATTTCATTATTCTTCACTGATACTTTTGCTCTCAGGCAAAAGTCCTGGAGGCTGGGCCAGAAGATAATTGAAGTGCTCTACACTGCTGTGTTCATAATCACCAACATAATGCAGTGTGAAGGAACTAGACTCACATAAATGCTACATGATTTAATCTACGTGGATCTCAAAAACATGAAACGTTAATTTGTGATTTTAGAAGTCAGCTCAGTAGTTAATATTGAAATGGAAGAATAGTTAAAGATTGGGAGGGGACACAGACTGGGACGTGTCAGGTGGGGCTGATGTTCTTACTCTTGACTAGGTTGATGATCACAGTGGAATATTCACTTTGTGAATATTCAGTGAGTTGTACTCCTAAAATTTTTCCATTTTTCTTTTGTGTATTACATTTCAGAAAATTGTGTAAGGGCATAACTTCTTCAGTTAGGAAGCTCATTGTTATTAAGGCTACATCTTTGCATCATCTAAAATCATCTTGTTTCTACACCATGGGACATGGCATAAGAGCTTAAAACTTATCCTTGTCATCATCTGGAGATGGAGAACATGTGCCCTGAACATAAACTTTTTGGACTGGAGTCTCTTTTTTCCTCTGGTAGACCTAAAATGTTAATGCCTTCTTCACTTTCCATCCTTCTAAACACAGGTTAAGAGTTCCCAGAATTTTTTATTCTCAATCCATTTTTCTTCCTAAAGTCTTCTTGATGGAAGTTGTATATTTTCTGGTGTGCTATAAATTATTTTAGTATTTAATTTTCCTTTTATACCTAATTTATTTCCTGACATTATGATGTAGTACAGGTAAATGAGCAAAAACTTGTGTCATGCAGACCCGATTTCAAATCTCACCTGTGCATTTACTAGCTGCATGATTTGGGGAAAATTTCTTAACTCACTGAGTCTCAGTTTTCTCGTTTAAAAATAAAAGTAATGATGCTTACTCAGTATATTGTTTATAGTAGGTAATGAAGTAAAATAATTAAGAACAATGTGTTGTATTGAATTTTTCTCATAGAATGCTAATTTCATTACTCTTTAAAATTATTTTTTAATAAAAGTGGTCAATGGAAAAATATTCTTTTGTATTAGAGTAATTAATATATTTCTTCCTTGTCAAGAGTATAGAATAATTAGAGGACTTTGGTATTTTTAGAATGAAAAATGTATAATGAATTAAATTCATTAATTTTTCATATATTATCTAAAATTATTTTTTAATAATATCTTGCTTGTCAAATAATAAGATTCATTTATAAAGCCTCACAAGAAATTTCAATAGGAAACAAAACTTATTAAAAGTACTATTAGTTATTTAATGGGATTCTAGTTTCAATATTTATGCAGGGATTTTTTTAATATGTGGATAGAATTTCAGTAAAATATAAATTTAAAAGAAAAGGAAAAGAGTTGCTTTTCTCAAACTGGCCAAATCTCTATATATTAGTTAGGCTTTTTGTTTGCTTAGTCTTTTTTATAAGTATCAGAGGTATAAAAAGAGTGGAAACACACCAAGCTTTTAAGGTGTAGGGTCAAAACTGGCACATTGTCACTTACTTCTGCCTTAAAGCCATTGACCAAAGCAGATTTTTTAAAAAGCTGAGTCTAGGGTCAAGGAAGCAGGACATCACAGTCACCTACAATAAGGCATGGCATGGTATGGTCGAAGGGACAGGAAACTATCACAAGTACCACAAGTTCATGTGAGATTGATTCATGCATAACCAACCATGGGGTTAAATAAAACAATATTTATTTACATATTAATACAGTCAATAAAAAGCAAATATGTATGGGATATCATATACATCTGTATGCTTAGTGTATGACTGACCTTGCTTTTAAAAACATGAGTCATTATTTCATTTATTTATGCTTTCAATAAAAATTATTCTTGAGCCCCTGTTATATGTCATTTTATTTGACAAATATTCTCAAGATTTAATTGTCTTGTAACCACCAATTCTCTATAGTAGGTGAGCTAATTCGCTGACCTAGATCTTTGATTTACAAATGATTGTACTTGTAGAGTTCACCAGGATTCTATATTAAGTAAAAGTTAAGCATTTTTATAGGTGATTTATAAGAATGTCTATAAATGCGGTAGATGAGAGTGGCCAGACTTCTTTTTTTTTTTTTTTTTTAACATATTTGCATGTTATCAAAGTCTCTGTAGATTTTTCAGAATTACAGAAATGGGTAGAACTATTAGTGATTACTTGAGCACCTACATAGGGCCAGCATTTCTTTTTCTCCAGAGTCCAAAGTTGGCGAAAGAATTATTATTTCAAATAATCTTATGTATTAGGTAGTTTTTTTTATTTTTTTTATTTTTTTTTTATTTCAGCATATTATGGGGGTACAAATTTTAAGGTTTCAATAAATACCCTTCCCCCCCTCCCCCCACAAGTCTGAGTTTCCAGCATGACCATCCCCCAGATGGTGCACATCTCACTCATTATGTATGTATATACCCGCCCTCCTCCCCCCTCCCACATGCCCAATACCCTATTACTGTAGTACCTATGTGTCCACTAAGGTGCTGCTCAGTTAATACCAGTTTGCTGGTGAATATATGTGGTGCTTGTTTTTCCATTCTTGGGATACTTCACTTAGTAGTATGGGTTTCAGCTCTAACCAGGAAAATATAAGATGTGCTATATCACCATTGTTTTTTAGAGCTGAATAGTACTCCATGGTATACATATACCACATTTTATTAATCCATTCTTGGATTGATGGGCACTTGGGCTGTTTCCACAGCCTTGCGATTATGAATTGTGCTGCTATAGACTTCTTTTTA
>VSMD01005463.1:0-28932 GCA_008750895.1 Mirza zaza
GAGCCAGTGTGGCCAATCCTGACAGGCAGAGTCCAGTGAGGTGACTGGCTTAGCCAATCCCAGCAGCCAGCACTCAGTCAGGAGAGCCAGTGTGGCCAATCCTGACAGGCAGAGTCCAGTGAGGTGACTGGCTTAGCCAATCCCAGCAGCCAGCACTCAGTCAGGAGAGCCAGTGTGGCCAATCCTGACAGGCAGAGTCCAGTGAGGTGACTGGCTTGGCCAATCCCAACAGCCAGCACTCAGTCAGGTGAGCCAGTGTGGCCAATCCTGACAGCCAGAGTCCAGTCAGGTGAGCCAGTGTGGCCAATCCTGACAGCCAGAGCCCAGTCAGGTGACTGGTTGGCCAATCACACACTCTGGCTTTGATTTTGGCCTGAGTAGTGAAAAGACATAGGGACAGTGTTTGATGAGAAGCAGGAATGTGACTGACGCTGAGTAACCCTCCTGCTCTCTCCTGCATCCTCCCCTGCAAGGGCTCCTTCCTGGAGGGTGGTAACAGCTGACATTCATCCTCCTCTCTTTTCCTCTAAAGAACCCAGAACTCTTTTATGTCCCCTGAAGCTTGTGGTCCTGATGTTGCCAAGATACAGGGAGAGGAAGCCGAAGGCCCGGCCTGTGCCCCACAGCAAGTCAGAGGTGGCACAGAACTTAACAAAATTTTCCTTCCTGACCCCAAGGGCAGTAGCCTGGCCTTGTCTGTGGCAGGGGCGGTTTTGGAGGGGTTGGTAGGAATGAATCGTGACACCTAATGCTTTCGGAGCCCTGACTCTACGCCCGGCATTATTCCAAACACTCTTCATAAGTGAATTGACCTAATTATCTCCACAGGTCTATGGAGCTGGTGATGTGATTATTCCCATTTTATAGCTGAGAAAACTGAGGCAGAAAGAGGTTCAACAACCTGCTTAAGCTAAACCAGAGAGTACATGGTAGGATTTGGACCTGAGCATCTGGCTCCAGGGTCCACAAGTTTGCAGAAAAGCTTTGGGGGAAGGAAGGGGAGGAAAGAAAGCCTCCTGAGCTACGCAGTGCAGCAGGTCCCAGAGAGGGTGGGGCGGGGCGGGGGTCTCCCCAGCTTTCCTACTGGTCCTCCTCAGGCCGGAGCAGTTGCACCCGGTCCTCAGGGCAGTCTGCCTCCCCACTGACCAGAGCCCAGATTTCCTTGAGTGATGCGACAAGTTTAATGATTTATCAGTTCCCAATTTGGAAGTGGCTGTGCGGTTGGTATTGTCATCCTCTGTTAGCAGAAGCCGTAACAGGTTTTCCTCTGAGGCCTGTGCTGCCTGCTCTGTTGACTAGCATATAGTTCTGGCCTGGGGGGAAGAGAGGCGGCCCAGGAGTCATGAACCCCAGGCAGCTGGTCCTCTGAGGACATGGCCCTGGATGTCTGCCTCCCACCCTGCCCCTGCCCAGCCTGCTTCAGAGGCAGATGGGGATGTCACCAGAAGGGCATTTGGACCTGTACCTGGGACCTTTGCACTGAATTTCAGGGTGGAAGGGGAAAGAGTCAACATGTGGGGGCCCACTAGGGGCCAGGTGGGTTAGACAAACCACCAGCTGTCAGATGGAGCCTTCCTGTCCCTTGCTAGCTAGAGAAAGTGGCTTGTGCCCTTTCGCCCCAGGAAGACCTTGTCCTTATGGCCCCCTCCAGCCCTGGACTCCTGCTTCCATGGACTGATTTCGTTTCTGGACTGGGTACCCACTCAGGTACTATGCATGCTGGCTCTGCCTTGGGCCACGTGACAGTTAAGTCCTTTCCTGATTCCCAACAAACAAAAGGAAGGATTCCTCAGACCCCTCCTTCAACTTTTCAGAGCCTTTGGGGTTGGGGAGGGAAATGAAGGGCCTCTGTAAACGGCTCTTGCAAACTTCCTAGTCATAGAGCTCTTTGGTCAACATGACAGCGTCCGTTATCACTGGTCACCTCATGCCCAGCAGTGCCTCCTCCCTCTGGCCTCAAAGTTCCAAATTTTCCTCTATTGTGCAAAGAAGTCCAGCTTTCCCAGGGACCATATTTCTAGGCCCATCTCTGTGTCTCCCAACCCAGCGAGGCACTCAGAACACAAAGGTCTCCGCGTGGCTAGTTCACACCTTAGGAAGTGGTTGTCATTACACTAGCAGAAAAAGCCATCTCTCCCTGCAATGCAGAGATCCATTTCACCTTATCACAACTCTGCAGGGCGGTAACATTCACTGCACAGTACACGAAGTCCAGGCTCGGAGGTGTGAGTGACCTGCTAGGGCGCACTGCCACAAGGTAGCAGAGACCTGATGCGCGCTGAGGCCGGATTCCAAAGCTCACTCCACATTGCTCTGCTGGAAGGGGGCGGGTTCGGAAGGGAGGAGGGGAGGCAGCTACAAGCCATGCTCAGGAGGTGCTGGGTGGCAGCTGAGTCTGTGAACAGACCTGGTGGCCTCCCAGAGAGAGGGGGCACCACTAGAAGGATAATAATAAGCCATGGTTGATGGTAGGGAGGAGGGTCAGAGGTCAGAAGAAAGGAGCGTGGGTGAGGAACACTGAGCACAAAGGGGACAGAGGCTGGTGGAGAGGAGAGGGATAGAGGCGAGGCTGAGCCAGGGACAGCCCCGGCACTGTGAGTGCACCAGCCTCAATCCTGTATCTTCAGTCCCAGCCCTGTGCAGCCAGACACAAACCCCAGCTTCCCAGCTCCGGTGCCTCCCTGGGGTGCCAGCAATCTGCACAACTAACACACCTGGGGCTGGCTGCTCTTTCTGTGGCCACAAAGGCCCTGAGCAGAGCTTTCTGCGTCTCCTCCCCCACCCTTCTGCAGACCAGCTCGCCCCTCCCCGTGCAATGTAGGGGGGAGGCCTTCCAGATTCATCCTGCATACTCCTTGCTCCAGGCTGCTCCCAGCAAATGAAAAACCCACGGATCAATGCCAGAAAAATGACCATCTCTTCTCACCCTTGCCAGGAACCTTCGACTCACCCACCTTGGGCTCGAGGAGGGAGGCGCAGTGGGGCAGTTTGCTTAAATTCCTTAAGTTCTGCCTTCTCTTGGGGTGTGCTTCCCATGGCTCAGGGGCAACTCATTAATTTAGCTGTCACTAGCACTGAGGCGGCCACGAAATATTAATGCGGCTATTAGGGCATGAGTGTGGACAGTAAAGCATAGAGGGCAGCCTAGACCCTGTGCCCCCAGCCGTGGATTTGGGGTGCACGCCCAGCTCCTGGGCACTGACGGGCCTCTGCACCAGGCGGATCATCACTCGTCGCACGGGACGCCCGAGTGAGGATTAATGGCCGGGCGCCATGCAGCTTTCATCTCCCGCTCGTGAATATACATTAGGGCTGTGTTCTCGCCGCAGCTGGAGTTAAAGAGCTGCCGACACCTCATTGAAGACTTGGAGAAAATCTTCCAGCTCAGAAATAATTTGGCTCCTAGGCCCCTCCTCGCATAGTGGGTTTCCCTCTTCTTCTCTCCTACTTATTGGTATAATTAAAGCGGTGGGGAAAGAATCCAGGCAGAAAAGAGACAGGGGGCCATGGGGCCTGGGAACACAGTGTCTTTGAAGTCACTGGGTTTGAATCCTAGCTCCACCAAAAGCTCGGTGACCTGGGGCAAAATTACTGGACTTCTCGGAAAGCCTCGGTTTTGCAGCAATAAAGCCACCTTCCTCAAGGCCTGGGTGGTGCTCACGGACATGCTGTGGGTTGAGATTGTTAAGTGCTCTAGCCAGAGTTGGTTGCCACAGTTCAGTTTCTAGATGCAAGCTGCAGAAACTTATTCTGGCTGGTTCAAGCAGCAAGGAAATTTGGCGAAAGGATGTTAAGTAGTTGCAGAGTTTCTGGGAGGGCTTGGCTTTGCGACAACAGCGAACCACAGCCAAAGTCACACCCTGGGGCTGGTCTGGCGAGGACCCTCCATCCACCTCCACTGGCGCCCTTGGATTGTGGGTCCTAGATACAAGATGCCACTGCAGCCACTACAGGACTGCTGTCCCCTGGGAACTGGGTGGCGGCTGTTGCTGCCACAACCAGAGGTTCTCCACTTGTCCTGCTTCAGCGTGGCCAGCTCCAGACAAAAAGGTCCCACATCTGGTTGTCAAGCCTGGTCACAAGCAAGGGAGGCTGGCAAAGCAAGTTGCTGGCATGTTCAGATTCTATACTAGGGACTTTTCCCAAACACAGGGAGGGGAGTTGGAGTCCGGATGACCCAAAATATCCACTTCCTTTGTGTTCTAGGATTATTAGAGGAGTTGGGCAGATCCAAGATTTTCACCTGGAGTTTATGTCCAGGGCCAGTTCTGATCTGTTCATGCCTGTGCCAATTGCTAAATGACCCCTGGCAGGCCTCCAGCTGTTCTTTCCTGTGCCATCCCTCCAAGGCAGGCCTCTGCCAGCAGCATCGTTGGCTGGGACAACAGCAATGCCCAGAGGAAGCCTAGATCTTTGGTGCTCAAAAAGCAAAGTCTACAATCCCACTGGATGAGTCAGGGTTCTCTGGAGAAACAGAACCAACAGGAGATCACACGTGTGTGCACATGTGTTTGTGTATACAGAAACAGATTGACTATTAGGAACCGGGTCTTGTGGTCACGGAGCCTGAGTAGTCCCAGGATCTGCAGTCGGCAAGCTGGACGCCCAGGAGAACCGATGGTGCAGTTGCAGTCTGAATCCAAAGGCCTCGGGAGAACCCACGGTGTAAATTCCAACCCAAAAGTGGGCAGGCTGGAGACCTCTGCTGATCTAGGCTGCCACAGACCAATTCCTCAGCCCAAGCAGTCAGGCAGGAGGAGCACCTTCCCACTCGGCCTTTTTGTTCTGTTCAGGCCTTTAACCCATTGGATGAGGCCACCCACCCTGGGGAGGGCAACCTGCTTTACTCTGTCTCCCGAGTCAAACGTTAACTTCACTGAGAAACACCCTCACGGACACAGCCCCTATAATGTTTGACAAATGTCTGGGCACCTCATGACACAGTCCAGCTGACACATAAAATTAACCGTCACACCCACCCTATTGAAAACAACCGAGATCTAAACAGAGAGAACCAAGGAGAAATGAGGGAGATGCTATTTTTCAAAGATCCTGTTCCTAAGCTGTGTTTAGCTATCACCTGCAAAGACATCTACACTAGCGGTTAGGAGCTCACTCTGGATCCGGACTGCCTGAGTTTGAACCCTGTCTCTGCAGGGAAGAGGCTGGGTGATGGTGGGTGAGTCAGTGAAATGTGCGGTGTTTCTTGTTTCCTCCTCTGTAAAGCAGGGACAGTAACACCTTCCTCGTAGGGTTACTTTGAGGGTTCAGTGAGCTAATATGTAAATTACTCGGGGCTGGGCAAACAGTAGGTATTTAATAAATGGGAGTTACCCTTACGTTTAGGAACCAGGGTGTTGCAGGTTGGGGTTACAGCTGTGATGCTGGGCGTGTGTGGTTAGGTGGGGGTGATGGTGGTGACGGGGACAGCCCGGACACCTCGGGATGTTGGCAGAGCTGAGCCCAGGAAGGCAGCCCCTGCTTGCCGCCTCCTGGCCCTGCTGCGGTCTTGCTGGAGATTCCAAGATGAGAAAATCCAGGGAAAGAAGGATCCTATCTGGCAGCTGCCTTTGCCTGCATGGGGGTGTTTCCAGGAACAATGGAGTCTGGCGTGAGTCTAGCGCGAAGCCCGGCACTTCAGCGTCACCAGAAATGCCTTCGTGGACTGGCCTGAGTCCCTTGGCCCAAGCACATCGTCTCACCTCCTGAACGGGCCCTTGGCCGTGGGCTTTGTGACCATTCTGGGGTCTTTCCAATAGCAGCAGAGATCCAAGTCCTGGCCAGCACCCTCTGCCTCCACCTCTCAGAGCGCTGTCCTGACAGCCGTTTACAGCCAGAGCTGTGGTTCCTAATCCCAGTGGACTCTGAACTAGGGGTGTGCTTCTGTCCACAGGGGCCTGAACCCCATGTCGGCTGTCACTGAGGGCTTAGGGAAACTAAGGAGGCCTCCAGCCTCATCCACCCTGGGCGGAGAACGCAGAGGGCCCCTCACACGTGGACCCAGAGGCAGGAGAAAGGGTGGTGGCCTCCTGGGGAAGAAGACATCTGTAGCTTCTAGAATTCAGGTCCCTAAACCGCTTTCCTTACTTTTGAGAGAAGGGGCTCTGCCTCCGGAGAAGGTCGAAGCTCAGACCCCTGGGCCTGTAGACCATCCCTCTGCTTCCGGAAACACCCACGTCCATGCAGAAGTCAGTGCCCACAGCTGCAGGGGAGGGGCCTCAAGCTCGGGTTTCTCTGAGACACGATTTGGGAGCAGGTAGCTTATTTGGGGGCCAAGCCCAGGAGGCATGTGGGGGGTGGGAGACGGAGCTGGGGAAGGAAGGGACACTCGTAAAGGCTGTGCTCATGAGTGGGTGGCCGCGGTGAGCACCTAAGGCTCATCCATGCCCCAGAGTGAGGAACAGGCCCCAGGGCTGGGGTACCCCCATGGCTCCATCGCTCTCGGGCAGGGGGCTGCTCCAGGGGGAGGAGGATTCACCCACAGGGGCTCACAGCCTGCTCCAGGTAGAGGTCACCTTGAGGCTGTGAGGACGGGACCCGCCCTCAGGTGGCCCCTGCAGCAGACCAAGGGGCTGCGGGTGCCACTGACCGCATCTGCCAGGGTAGGACCTTGGGAAGCTGAGGGACCTCCCCTGCTATTCAAACAGGTGGCCAGGGGTTCAAAGTCCCTGCCTCAGGGTCTCCCACGGGGGTGGCCCTCTGGCACGGCCAGCCCAGGGGCACTTTGCTTCCTGGGAGAGCAGGGAGGCTGGCGAGGACCGGCCTCGGCAGGCCCAGGGGAAGGGAAGAACGGAAAAGGAAGAGCCCTTAAAATATCCCTCAACTGTTTAAGGATTGGAGATCTGCACTAAATCTCGAGAAAAAGGAGTAATTACGCTGTCAGCAAAGGTGATATAATTTTTAAGACTCAGTTCCACAGCCGTAATTTTTCCTCATCCTCCCTGTGTCTCCCGGGGGATTTAGGGGCCAATTACCTGTCAGCTTGCTGAGAGGTGCTGTTCCCAGGCAGGAAGCTGTCACCTGCCACGGTTTCCGTAGGACCCGCCTGGCAGCAAGGGTGGCTGTGAGGGCTGCCCACGGCAGAGAGGGGCGTCCCCAGAGCTTGGGGGCGGAGCCGAGGAAGACAGAACTCTGCGGGCCACCAGCCCTGAACCAGAGAACCTCCATCTGGGTCTCTGTCCCAGCGAGGCCGGCCCAGCCAGTGTGGGGAGGACCAGGGCTCTGGGCAGAGGGGCTCTTCCCGCAGAATCTCAGCATCTCGGGCAGACCAGGCCCTCCCAGCCCAGGATGGGGTGGCCACTCAGAGGGCGTAGCAAGGTGGCCCTAGACACGTGGGCGCTGCAGTTGGGTCAGCCTGAAGGCAGCCCTGGCCTTGCGCGCTCAATTGGGGGGAAGATGAGACGCACCTTATAGGGTTGTTGGTTATTATTTACCCCCATCCAGCGCTTGATTCCTGCCCAGGGCTGCTCAGCCCCTCTTGAATACCTCAGTAGACGGGGAGCTCACTACGTGGAGAGGCGGCCCATTTGCTCTGGACCCATCAGCTGAACCCTAGTGCTCACCCATTGGTGCCACCTGAACCCTCAAGGGTCACTTGGGTGCCCCTGGCAAAGTTTAGGGCTCAACTGTCAACACCAGCCCTGCTCCCCTCACTCAGGAGAGTCACAGCCAGCCTACTCTGTCGTCCTCCGGCTCTGAGAAATGAGAAGTTTCTACCCTGGAGGGAAAGTCTGGGCACCCCTTGGCCGGGGACTCGGCCCTGGGTCCCCTCCCTGCCTGTCCTTCCCGAACTTAGGAGCAGTGGACTCAGCTCGTCCTTATCGCTTTTCCTGCTTTCCCTTCGCTCTCAAAGCCCTGGGAATTCCTTGGAGCTTCTCTCTAGAAAAATACTAGCTCCAGAGGCCCAGTGAGCTTGGGCTTCTCCGTGGGGTGTGTTCCCCTTCCGGCCAGCAGAGGACGCTGTGCTCCATGTCATCTCGAGCCCCCTGGACATGCTGGGCACTGTTGGGAGCTGGGGACTCTGGACGGGCACCACATGGTTGGGAGCCACATGGTCAGGGGGATCACCTGCCCTCTGGGGCTTCTTGTCCCAGGAGTATCTGAGCACCTCATGGGCGGAGTGTGCGGGTACCATCGTAGGCTAACATCTGGCACAGCAGGAAACCAATATTCTGCCACTGGAACCTCCTTCTTTGTCCTTCCCCCAGCCTGGGCTCAGTGTCTTCATCAAGAGACAGTGTAGCCTAGTGGTTAAGGATGGGGGGGGCCCTGTAGCCAGACCATCTAGTTCGATCCTGACTCTCTTATCCTTAGGCTATGTGGCCATTGCTCTGTGCCTCAGTCTCCCCATCTGTACAATAGGTTGTTGTGAAAGTTGAATGAGTTAATGCCTGTAGAGCATTTAAGAAGTGCCCCATGAGTGTCAGCCCATATCATGACTGGTTTGGGCAATTTGTCCCTGAACCAGGCTGCCTGCCCCTCAGGGATGCAAAAGTCCCGCAGGTAACCGCATCACCCTCCTTTGAGGGCAGCATGGTGACTACTGCTGCTCCGCTCTGCTCCTCACCCCAAGCTGCTCATCTAAGGATTCCTTCCACTCTCACTGGGATTCCCCCCTTGGTGACATTCCAGGGATTTTTGACTGAGCCTTTCAGGCTAGCGTTTGGACACCTTCCCTGCTTAGCTGACCTGCTGGTTCATCTGGCCTGGACATTGAGGAGGTCACTTCCTTCGGGAAGCCCTCCTAGGTCTGCAGGATGAGAGGAGCAGGCTCTATCTACAGCACATCTTCCTCACTCTGCATCCATTCTGATGGCCCTCACTCAGATCTGCTGAGCTCTCAGATTTTCGAGACCTTGGAACTTACACAGCTGGGATTTGAACCCATGACAAAAACTGCACGAGTCACTAGCATCTGTTCTTCGATCTGGTAACTACCTTCCCTTCTCCTTATAGCTTTCCAGTGCATTCTCATGCAATTAAAACTGCATGGGTTCCAACACACAACGTCATGTAAATCATTCACTTCTTTAAACGTTGTGGTTCGGGTATGTTATAGTTACGGCTTCCCGCAAGGGTTGTGAACCTGAGACTAGTTATGGGGGCCAAGTCTGTTTGAACTGGTGGCTGTGATGACCGGAAGGTTCTTTACGGAAACTCCGTGTCAGAGCTGGAAGAGCAGGCTAACCCGCACCCCCTGTGTAACAGCTGGGAAGCCACCGCCCGCCCGTGTAAAAGCTCACAGTCAGTGGGGGTGGAGCCGAGACCACCGCCCCGGACTCTCCCTTGTTCTGGCTCATCTCAGCTTGTTGGGCTGCTCTGGCAGTAGTGGGTCCCATGTGCCAGGCAGGAGTTCCCTCCATCTTCTGGACCCGAGGATTCATGGTCTGTCCCCACTTTGTCCTCCTGCCCTGGCTGTTCCGTCCTAGGCAGCTCTTCCCAGCCATCATCATCTCCTGAGACCTGGAAGAGGGAGAGAGGGAAGAGGCTGGGAAGGGGCTACCTCTCAGACGGTGGCCTTGCTCGTGCGACCCCCGTCCACTTTGCGTCATCTGTCAGCTAGCGCCCAAGAAGAGGAAGCAGCAGCAAAGGGCTGGAGAAACCCGGGGACGAGAGGAGGCAAGCCGAGCCCGAAGAGGTAGCTGAGGCTGACGAGAGATGTCAGCACTGGCAATTGACAAGGGCTCCTCTCTGCACCCACCTGCCCACCCACACACCTGGGCTTCTCCGTGAAGGCCAGGGTCTGAGGTGCTGCCTCTCCCTTGGCAGGCAGGTGTCAGGGAGCATTTGGACGTACAGGGGCCTGATCATCACTTGCCCGAGGCTCTTCGCTTGTCAGCGCCCTGGCTGAGCCTGCGGTGGCCGTGTGACAGGTGTCACGACCTCAGGATCCCCACCAGTAAAACGGGGAGTGGCGATATCGGCGCCACACGGTTATGGAGAGATGTGAACGCGATGAGGCATGCCAAGCACCTGGCACGCAGAACCGCTCAGCGAATGTGTTGTTCCTATTTTTACTGGAAGGCAGAAGGAGCAGACAGTTCGTGGCTCTTCCGTCGCTTCCCGCATCTCGGGGCACTGGATTTCAGCCACTGGGGGGACACCCAGGTTTCTGGACAGGAAGCAAAGCAGGGACCCTCCGCAGGACCCGGAGGCCTGCGGTCCTGCTTCCGAGAACCACAGGGGCTGGGTGTGTGAGCGCCGTGCGTGACCCAGGCAGTTGGGGAAATAATTAAGTGCTAACTTGTCATTGTTTTAATGAAGTTCTGGAGTTAGAAATTTATAATTGCTAATGAGCCAGGCTAATAATTAGTTGCTTTATAATAAGGGCGGTGATCACTCAGACAGAGGTAGAGAGAGCCAGGCTCCGGCCTAATTTTTCTCCTGTAATAATGTGACATGCCCAACTGCCTGGAACTCCTCTTACCCTTCTGTCCTTTTGCTCCAGCGCAGTGCCAGACTCCCCTGGCACTGTCCCCACTGCCCCTCCCCCCACCCTCTGCCACCTGCGTCCCCTGTGTCGCTCGACCCGACTCCATCTACCCCTCCTCGGGAGCAGGGTGGGCTGGAGGGCTGGCCCCCATGGGGTGGAGCGTGAGCTGGGCTGGCAGCCGAGCGAGGAGGGCTAGGATCGGGAGGACCCGGGTCCCACCCCACCCCCACCTTGGAGGGAAGGTGGAGGCTCCTGCTCCCCTCCGTGGTGGCTGACAGCCAGAGGAGGGCTGGCAGGAGAACCCTTCCCGCAGCAGGCAGAACAGGGTCCTCAAAATGCCACCAGTTAGACCACCCGGGCGACGGGGAGAGACAGCCAGTTCAGAGGCTGCCCCCCTCTGTGACCCTCACGAGCCTTCCCGTTTCTCAAAGGCGGAGCAGAAGGACCTCTGGCTGGGACGTCATGAGACGTGATTCAGAGTCCATGTCCACCTGGCTGTGTGACCGGGGCAAGCCTCTTGACGTTTCGGGGACCCGGTTTGCCTGGGTGTGAAGTAAAGAGCTGATAAGAAGACGAAGGTCTTCTCCAGCACTGAGCCTCCTGAGCGTGCTTCGACACGGGCGTGGCTTTAAGGGGAGCACGAGGGTACACGGGCATCCCCCACTGACCTCCGCAGAGCTGGGACCTCCAGCTGCCCTTGGGGTACGGGGGCTCAGGGAAGGAAGGATCCCGGGAGAGCCAGGGAGACAGCTGACGGAGACAGAGGGAGGTCCTTTGTCGCTGTTTGCTTGTAGCTCTGGACTTAGAACAGAGACTCATAGTGCTCGGGGGTACACCAGGGCTCCCAGCAGCCTGTGACTTTATCCTCAAGTGTTTGGTGTCTGCTGTGAATCCAACAGGTGAACTACACCCTGGAATATTCACTCATTTTTCCATGCTGAGAATTGTTAACCCCTTGTCCTCACCACACGCACTTCCTAGGTCTATCCTGTTTCCCCAGGTCTATCCTGAGCTAAGGGGTCTCTGTGATGTGACCGGTGACTAGTAAGGAAACAGACATATCTATGCACAAAGCACAAAAGATACACCAACCTAATACAGGTTGTAACCTAGAAGTCCACGATAGAACTCAGGGCGTCTGCGAACTTGGGTGGGGAAAAAAATCCTTATTTTCATTAACCTTAAGTAAAATTTATCATGTCCTTTCATTATGAATACAGAAAACAAACCACAGAACTATTAGCAAGACTGAGACTTTTGCACCAATTCCCATATCACATTCCAGTTGTGGCGATATCTCCAAGTACTGTTTACGCTCATCACTACTTTGAAATTATGGTACTTAACTAGACCTGCCGCTAGATCTCATTATTTAATGTGTTAATAAAGGAGCACATCAATTACCATGTATTCATTTTTTAAAAATAAGAATGACTACAGATTTGGGTTTTTAAAATAATTTGATAACTGTTCCAATATCACCACTCTCCTTTCTAATTTTATGTGTTTTGTTCTGCCTCCTCCCACCCCACATCCAAGACTCACACTTTCCTCCTGCCATCCTTTGCCAACACAGGGGAGGTTGGAAGATTGCTGTGACCAAGACTGACAGCTCATGCTGGACACGACACTCGACACATGGGAGACCAGAACTTCATGGGGGAGTGAGGTGATCACATGACCCGGGGACAGGGAAGCAAAAGACACGATAGAGAAGACAGCGACTGAGGGCTCTGCCCCTGCTGGCTCCCTCCTGGCCCAGGCAGTGGGCCCAGAGTCTGGGTGGGGCAGCAGGGGACACTGCACTAAACCACAGCCCACACGCCTGGTTCCCACAGCCTTGCAGATTCCGTGCATGTTGGGTTACATGGTTGCAACCAGAAAAAGGAAGCTGATGGAACATTCTTTGGAGCTCTGAGTATGCCTGACTGCGGGAGGTGGGGCAGGCTGAGCTCTGTCCCCACCCAATGCACGGCATACTGGCTTCCTCCAGGATGGCCCCCAGGGCTGCAGGGAGAGCCACTCGCGGGCATAACTGGATCGCAACATTTCCTGGTGCTGGCTCTCCTGCCACTTTGTTCCAAGGTAAAGAGCATGTTCCAGGGATGCACATGTGTCCATTTCATTCAGCAAACATGTGGAGCATCTACTGGGGCGTGGCATGGAGCAGAGCAGGCAGGCACAGCCCCTGCTCTCGTGAGCTCAGGATAGACCTGGGGAAACGCCCGTTAGGCAAATAGTATGCTGAGCATTAATGGCCATTGATTAATAAATAGCAATGACAAATAATTGACATCCAGGGCAGTGAGAGACCACAAGGGAGAACTTCATGTCCAGTGGTAAGCCCAGCTCTCAGAGGTGCCCTAGACGGCCACTGTGATGTGTCACTCACTTCCGATTTTTCATTTTGCAGCAAACTTAAAATTCAAGATTGGATTGCCTGGACCCACGATGGTTATTATACACCCTGGATCTTTTAGAACAGCTCTGATTTCAAGAATTCTGTTCCTTTGTGCCCATAAACCACTGAAATGCCAATATTTCAGCAACCAAACAATGTCTCCCAGATTGCCTTCGCCCAAACACATTCACACGCAAATCCTCTCGGGCTCCGGGTCCTGATCTGGGGTTTGGAAAATGTGTTGTTGGGGTATTGTACTGCTCACCCGCCGCCCCGCCACTTCCTCCTCCCCTGCCTCCCACCCCTCCCGGTCCACCCCCTCCATCGATGCCTGCCTTGCAGAGCTCACGCGGGAGATGAAAAGTCGCTTGGAAATTGGAGCAAGCAGAGCGGAGTAAGCGGGAAGGCTGCAGTGTGGAGAGGTCACAGGATACGCTCTCGAGCCCAATGGGAAGAGAGTGTTTCTTTCCTGCCGTTTGTATAGTTAATTAAGCATTTTCTGTTCCTTCACTCAGTACAGTCTGTCTCGTGTGCCTTGCAGGAGACGAAGTTGTGAGCAGATGGAGTAATTGTGAGAAGTCAGGCCGGAGCCGAAACTCTCTCTACTCGGAAGGGCAGAGCTGGGCCAAGGAGGTGGACGGCACCTCCACGGAGGTGGGCTCCGGCAGGGGTGTTTTTGCTTGTGTTTCAAATAAAAACATAGATCAATGGCAGGCGTAGAATAGAATTCCAGTCTTCTAGGAAATGACCCATTCACAGCAGTCGTGGTTCATAAAGGTGACGGCTAACAGCTGCCATTTATTGAGCACATACTATGTGCTAGCCCCAGGAAAGCGTTTTATATGAGTTGCCTCTTTAAGCCCTAAGAGCCATACAAAGTGTGCACAAGGTTTCTAGTGAGAAACTGAGGATTCAAGGGGATAAATATCTCATTCCATATCACACTGCAGGTGAGGCATGGAGCCGAGATTTGAATCTCGAAGCCTGGCCCAGTCCTCACTCTTAGGCACCGCACTGTGCTGTGACCGGCAGGACAACCCCCCAAATTCAGTGGCAGCTAGGGAAAGGGACAGCCTTCTAGGCAGAATTCTACAAAGGGAATGACGTAGCCTGGCAAAGGCCAAGAGGGAAGAGAAAGGAAACCGACACTTGTGTGGACCTCACATGTACCTGACATTGTGCCAGAAGCTTTACCTACACTTTTATTTAATTCTGCAGGCAACCGCATGAGTTAGGTACAATTATTCCCATTTCACAGACGAGAAAACCGAGGCCGTACAAGAACCTAAGCTTCGAGTCAGTTCATGGAAGGACCAGCCTCCTGACACTGATCCCCAAATTCTATGCGTGCCTGCCTTTAGCATGCCAGCACAGAGCAGGGGTTCAGGAGGTTGGTATGGAACAGCTTGCAGAGGCATCAAAAAACTAGGTTAAGAATTGGCTCCAAAATGCCTCCTCCAGGAAGCCCACAGGGATTGGTATCTGCTTTGGTCTAATACCACTTGAGCCCCGAGCCCAGCAGACCCTTTAACAAACACTTGGTGAATTAGAACTGTGAAAATGTGATTGCATGAACACACACCTTTCTGTAATATCACTTTTTTAAAAAAAATAAAAAAAACAGGTGGTCTCTCTCTTGGTTGGGGTTCTCCCACCCATCCCTTTGCCACAGTTCTGCCCTGTCTCTCTCCACCTATCTCTTGTCTGTCACTCCCACTTCTCCTGCCCTTCCTCATTAAGCTCTGGAAGGGAAATGAGCTCCTCCAGGTCTCCAGCTGCCTCCTGGCTGCTTTGAGCTTCAGAGCACAGTATTTAAATCCTGTTAAATAACCTGTTTTCATGGGCAATCGCAGCCAGGTTAGTAAATTCCCCACACACTCACTCTTTAGACAAAAACCGGCATCCCAGGTCCACGGAAAATTGGCCATTGTCCTTTAATGATGAAATTGAACGGAGCAAATGGTTGCACTTTAAAAGAAAGTTGTGCCCATTCAGACAAAAAGTTCAGCCTATCGCTCTGGAAATATCCAGTTCATGGCCCATTTCTCTCCAGGTATAAAGGAGAAAATAAATACCCTTGCAAGGCAAGTGATTAATTTCAGCCAGCAATTTTGAAGCTCCTGCTGATGGCTGGCTCTCGGGCTCTTAATCGGTGGCCCCGGCCAGGTGGGGAGTCCCATCTCTGGGATTTCAAACTGGCAACTTCTCGGCTTCCACGTGACCGAGAGGCCCAGGAGGGAGGTGCCTCCCGCCACGCTCCAGAAGAGGGAGAGGCAGAGAGCAGAAAAGCTGGTCAGGAATCACTCACTTTTTCCCTGACTCTTGGAGGCTATGAACCTGGCTTCTGCCACAATCACCACCGCCACCGACTCCGTGCCTTTATTAGGCGCCACTGTGTACAGGGCTTCACATTAAAGGGACTTAAGAGGGATGCCAGAAGATGTGTGGTGTGCACACACTGGTGAATCCAGTAGCTTTGCTTGTTTCTGAGGGTGGAAGGTGTCTAGACTGCCAGCCACTAGTGGATGGTTCACGTCCAAGGCCATCGGTTTTTGCTGTGTTCAGGTGGCCCCCAGGAATGGCATTCTCTTCCTCCATTTGCCCTGAGTCTTGCGAATCATTCATCCCTTTCTGTGTAACAAATAGCCCTACAGCTGGTGGCCTAAGACAGCAATCATGTACTCAGTCTGCGGGTTGCCTGTGTAGGGTGGGCTCGGATGGCCTCATTCCCACAGCTGCTGGGTCGGCCGGGGGCTGTTTGGTCTAGGATGGCCTCAGTCTTCTCCATGCTGTGTCTCATCTTCCATGGGCTGGTTCAGTCTCGTCCACCGGTGGTCTCAGGCTTTGGCAAACAAGAGCAGAAGCTTCATGGCCTCAGGGTGGACGCTTTGCCGTTTCTACCACATTCTATTGGCCAAAGCAAGACACAAGGCCAGTTAGATTCAAGGGGTGGTACAGTAGGTCAAAGAGTGTCCCTCCAAAGATCGCACCCACCTAGAACCTCCAAATGTGGCTTGGAAAGAGCGTCTTTGCTGATGTAATTAAGGATCTCAAGATGCAGCCACCCCAGATTGAGGATGGGCCCTAACTCCAGTGACCGGTGTCCTTATAAGAAGAAGGGAGGACACATAGACAGGGAGACACAGTGAGAGAGACACGTGAAGTCAGAGGCAGAGATCAGAGTGATGGAACTGCAAGCCAAGGAATGCCAAGGGTCGCACAGCCACCAGCAGCTGGGAGAGGCATGGGATGGATTCTCCCCTTGAGCTGTCGGCAGGGTCCTGGCCCCGCCGACACCTCGACTTTGGACTTCCTTGTTGTTCAAGCTGCCCAGTTTATGGCCATTTGTTAAGGCAGCCCCTAACACAGGCGGGAAAGAGACTCCATTTCTTAAGGCGAAACTGCTGCAAAGCCCCGCCGCAAAGCATGAGGACACGGGAAGTCGGGGAGAAGTAGAGCCACTGTTGCAATCTTGCACCTCGGTTTACCAGTCCCCACTCTGCTCCTGGCAGGCACCTTAAAACCGAAGAGCTGTCACCGGATGCCAGACAGCAGACACTCCCCACGCCCAGTGGTGCTATTTCTGCACCAAGCAGCAGAGAGAGCGAGCCCCTGTCTGCCGACGCTCCCACAGCTGCCTCCTCTGCCACATCCTCTCCTCCCCGCACAGACTCCTCCCCACATCACATCCGCATCGCCTCCAGCTCGGCAGAGGCTGAGGAAGGCAGGCGGCCAGGAGGCTGAGGCCTTCCGCGTGCTGGGCACAGCGCTGAGCCCCGGGGGCGCCGTCAACGCCTTGGGTCCCACCGCTCGGGGACGATGGGACACACAGACCCCGCACCCCAGAGACCCAAGTCTGTCCCCAATGCACAGGAAGGCACATCCGTTGGGTTGCTCGCACGTCGTGCTGGAAAGGAGGTTGGCAGGGGAAGGCTGTTCCCATCCCACAGGCAGCTCAGGGAGAGGCTTGCTCTCTTGGAAGTCAGGCTGTGGCTTCCGCGCCGCCCTCACCAGCACATGTTTTCCGAATCCCCATCTGGCATCGGTGCTCGGAGGTGCAGAGAGCGCTGGAGGACTGCATCCTGCCCTCGAGAGCTCACGCTGCCACCAAGGTGGATGAGGTGGGCTGGTGTCACCGGCACTCTCAAGCAGCCGGTGACCGTGTGCTGAATGTCAAGGCTCCGTGGTGGCCCCCATGATGAAAGCAAGATGGAGCGACACAGGGGAGTAAGTCCTGGTGTTCTGTCGCACTCGGGGGACTCCAGCTGATAATAGAACAGGGTGTGGTCCAAAGTCACCCGAAGAGAAGATGTTGAATGTCCTCGCCACAAAGAAATGGCAAGTATTCGCGGTGACAGCTATGCTAGGTACCCCGATTTGATCATTACGCAACGTGTACGCGCACAGAAACGTCACGCCGTACATAAATAGGTACAATTATGATGTGTCCGTTGAAAAGAAGAGGGAAACAACACAAAGGCCCCTCAACTGGTGAGCGGATGAACAAAAGGTGGCGTCTGTCATCCTCTGACGGATACGATTTGCCCACGGAAAGGAACGAAGTCCTGATACGTGTCGCGGCGTGCCCGGCACCCGGGCTTCCTCTCGCAGGACGGGGGTCTTCCCTCTCTCCTTCCAAGGGCCCAGAGAGTCGCTCTGTGTCGGGCAGCGGGTGACAGTGGCCGAGTGACGAACAAGGCGGATGAGAAGCTGCCTCACGGGGATTTCACCCGTGCGGGGGGTGGAGAAGGTGGAGAAGTAAGAACACCACCTAAGCACAGCGCAGAACGTGTCGTCATTTGGAAGTGGGATCATTGCGGACGTAATTAGCTAAGACGAGGTCACGCTGGAGCAGGGTGGACCTTACTCTGATACAACTATTGTCCCCGTGACAAGGGGAGAAGGGACGCAGCCAGGTGCAGAGGGAACACGGACGGCCGTGCGGCGACACAGGCGGAGATCGGAGCAAAGCAGCGGCAAGCCGAGGAACCCGAGGGCTGCTGGCCCACATGGGGGACTGGAAGAGGCAAGGAAGGGTCCTCCTCCAGGGCCTTCAGACAGAGCACGGCCCTGCTGACACCTTGACTTCAGACTCGCGCCTCCAGAACTGTGGGAGAATCCATTTCTGCTGCTTAAAGTCACCCAGAGCGTGGCACTTTTGTCACAGCCGCTGCAGGGGACTAACACGAGGGGGAAGGGCATCCCAGGCAGAGGGAGGCGTTGGTGCTGGCCCGGTGGAATGCAGCTACAGGGGCTGCTCCATGGAGCAGCGGAAAGGACGCTGGTGGTGGGAGCCAGCAGGCGGATGCAAGGGCTCCAGAAGGGGCCGGTGACCAGCCACAGGGGCTTGGGGGCCCTGGCGGTGATTCGAGTTTTATTCTAGGAGCAACGAGAAGTCATTGAAGGGTTTTAAAAGAAGGAAGAAACGTGATTTGAAGCTCATTGTTAAAAGATCGCATCAGCTGCTCTGTGAAGAGGAGACTTGAAAAGGCAAGAGAGGAGGCAGGATGGCCACTAAGCAGCGGCAGCCGGGCGGGTCCCCGAGCCAGTGAACAGAGACGTCCCCCATGACCCTGCAATTCCACTCCTAGCTGCAGACTCACAAAAAATGAAAATGCACGTCCACACAAAAAATTGTACAAAACGTTCATAACAGCAGGATTTGTAATAGCCCAAAGATGGAAACCACACAATATCCATCAATGATGAGTGGAGAAGCAAAATGTCATAGAGCCAGACAGTGGAATATTATTTGGCCATAAAAAGGAATGAAATGCTGGTACTTACCACAGCATGAATGAACTTGGAGACATTGCACACAGTGAAGGAAGCTAGTCACGAAAGACCACACATTGTATGATTCCATTCATATAAAATGTCTGGAACAGGCAAATCTGTAGAGATGGAAAGTAGATTAGTAGCTGCTTAGGGCTGGGGTGGTTGAGGGTTGGGGAGGGTGATAGCCGAAGGGTAGAGCTTCTTTTTGAGGTCACTAAAATGTCCCAAAATTGGCTATGTCGAAGGTTGCACCTACGTGAAATATGCTAACAACCATGGAATTGTACACTTTATTTATTTATTTTTTTTTTTTTGAGACAGGGTCTCACTCTGTTGCTCGGGCTAGAGTGCAGTTACATCATCATAGCTCACTGCAACCTGCAACTTCTGAGCTCAGGCAATCCTCCTGTCTCAGCCTCCTGAGTACCTAGAACTACAGGCACATGCACCACGCCCAGCTAATTTTTGTTATTTTTTTGTAGAGACCAGATCTCACTAAGTTTCCCAGGCCGATCTTAAACTCCTGGCCTCGAGCGATCCTCCTGCCTCGGCCTCTCAAAGTGCTAGGATTACAGGCATGTCCCACCGCACCCGGCTTGAACTATATACTTTGTAAGAATGAATTACGTGACATGCGAGTTACATCTCAATAAAGCTGTCTTAGAAAGAAACAGTGAAAGAGGGGAGTCCAGGCAGGAGGTGCTGAGCACTGTGGTGGGAGAAGGTGGTGGCTCGGGCTAGGGTTGTAGAAGCAGAGACAGCAAGAAGGGACGAAAACTGTGTATTCTGGAGGCAGAATAGACAACCAATGAACAGATCAACAAAATGTGGCACAGCCACACAATGAGATATTATTCGGCCATTAAAAAGGAATGAAATTCCGACACATGCTACAACACAACGAACCTTGAAAACATTACGCCGCGTGAAACAGGCCAGGCACCAAAGGCCACATGTGGTATGATTCCACTTGCGTGAAGTTTCTAGAATAGGCAAATTCATAGAGACAGACAGAACAGAGGTTGCTGCCAGGAGCGAGGGGGAAAGAAAGAATGAAAAGCCATTATCTTCGAGTTACAGAACTTGTTTGGGATGATAAAAAAAAAATATTCTGGAAATAGATAGTCGCGATGGCTGCACAACGCTTTGAATGTACTTACTGCCGCCGAAGCATACACTTTAAAATGGTTGAGATGGTAAATCTTACGTTTTGTGAATCTCACCACCGCGCAGATGAACGTGCAGAAGGGAGAGGTGAGCACAGGCCGCCCGTGGAGAAGCCTCGCCAGGAATAGAAACAGGCGAGGTGGAGGTGAGGAAAGGATGTTCAAAGAGCAGGTGCACAGACAGTGACTCATTAGCTCAGGAGGAAAAGGAGGAGGGAGGAGCAGGTCCCTGGACAGAGCATGAGGGGGAGCAGGCTGCCTTTGAGGGGGACAGAGAAGACAGGAAAGGGAGCTCGCAGCCGGCGGAGGGAGCGAGGGGGTGTCCCGGATGCACCTATCTACTCAGCGCAGGGTGCAGCCAGGCCGGCAGATGGGGGGCCCCGGCTCCTCTGTGACATGCACAGGCCTGTTCTCATACAGCCAGACAGCCTTCCATAAAATAAATGCCAGCTCTCCCCAACTCATAAAGGTGACTCTGGGCAGGAACAGCCCCTCCTCAAAGTCTCTCCTCTCCTAACCTAGCCCAGACTGAAGACTTTGACCTCCCACTTCTCCCAGCTCCTGCCTTGGCTGAATGAGTTCACTCCCTTCTTTAAGCTCCGCTAGCCGTTTCTCTCTGAGAAGTTCCCTTCCTCTTTTAAACTGTTCTCTAATTGCTTCATTTGCATAAACCTGCTCTCCTGGGCATCTGCACAGCTCCCAGAGCAGGGCCTCGCTGCAGAGCTGGGGCCTCCCGTGTGTGCGTGTGTGCGCTCGCCTGGCCAGCGGGAGGGGGTCGGCTGGATCGTGGAGTCTTCCCTCCTCCCACCTGGCCCCACGCCAGCTCTCCTGCTTCCTGTTCTCCTGGGCAAGACCAGCTGGTGGTCCTCAAACTCTGAAGCAATCGTTCTCAACCCTGGGCATGCATTTTAATCACTCTTTAAAGAACATTGATTCCCGACGCCAAGCGCAGCCCCTGATTTGCTTGGTCTGGGGGTGAGGCCCTGGCATGGAAATGGGTTACACTTTCCACGGAACTCTCTGTACTGCCATGGTTAGCACCACTTCTTTAAAGCGAGTAAGAGTCCCCTGGGGGACTTTATTAGAATCAGATGCCCACCCCCACCTCCCACAGAGATTTGGCTTCCCGAAGTCCAGGGCAGGGGTCCAGGACTCTGTACCCTTTAACAGCAGGGCCTGCCAGGGGATCCTGGTGCGGGCAGCTTGATGAGTTCAGGACATGCTGCTGGGGACGCTCCCCCTTTGGTTAGTCTGGGCTCCCCAGGTGGGTGGCGTGTCTCTCTGGGCAGGTCTGGAGTCGGGGCCCCCTGGGGCTGGTTTGTCCCTGTGGGGGGTGAGGCGTGCACAGGGAGAAGCCACTGTGAGGGTGGGGGACCTTTCTGCTCACCCAGGCTGGGGCGGGCCCTGGAAGTCTGGGGAGTGGGCAGGTGGGGTGTGTGCTCGGCTGAGCTCAGGGCACAGGGCTGGGGCCATCTCTGCTCCAGACCCCTCCCTCCCTCTCTCGCCCCAAGCACCATCAGGGCCACCCAGGGGCTCTGTCCTGAATGGCTCTGAGGAAGAGGAGGAGAACATGTGCTGGACCAAGGGGTCAGGAAGGTGAGAGCCTTAGCCCAGCTCCTCCCTGCCCCCTGACTGCCGGCTTCAAGGATTTATCCTTGAAGATAACCAGGAGATGCCGGGCTGCTCTCCCAGCCTGGGCTCTCACCCCGGGGCCCCTACAGAAGGTGCAGAAGGTCGAATGGAGGTTCGGAGCAGGTGGTCCTGGGAGAGGCCGGTCCTGGGACCAGGTCTTGTGTGCTCTGGGCAGCTCATCACCTTGTGGGCCTAGGCTGTCACGTCAGAGAAGCAGGCAGAACCCCTAACTGGACAAAGGCTGGCAGGCACCAGAGCAGTGATTAAATCCACTTCAGATCACTTCTGCACCGTCCTGTCACCAGCCCTGGCTGTGTGATTCAGTAAGGGCTGACAGCAGGTGCAGAGAGCCGGGCTGGAAGCTGCCACCTGCGCCCACCCTGCTGTGCATCCTGGGCCAAGCCCGGGGCCAGCACACCAAATAGAAACATCTGGCCTCTTAGAGCTACAGCAGCTGAAAGAGCTGTCCATAGCATCAGGAACCTGCTTGACTTCAGGTGAGGAAATTGGGACCCAAGCTTGTTGGTGGCCAAGCCAGGACCAGAATACTGGGCCCTAGCACCCAGGTGTACCTGTGTGCTCAGCCTGCGTCCTCACCTCCGAGAGCGCACACAGTCCTAGCAGAAGCCTGGGCTGGACTGGAATCTAGGCTGTGTGACTCTGGGCATGTGTCTTGACCTCTCTCTGCTCCAAGCATCCTCATCTATAAATGTGGGTGATAATACTATTTTTAAACAACTACTCACATTGGTGCTTAGCACTTGTCAGACAGTTCTGAGCACCTTATAAAAGTTAAGCTGTTTATAACAACCCCAATGAGGTAGGTATCACATTTCATGCATAAGGAAACCGAGTCACGGTGAAATTAACTCAGCCAGTAAGTGGCAGAGTTGGAATGCAAACCAGGGAGTCCAGCTCCAGGGCCCTTGCTCTTAGCTTCTATACTGTGCTGGCTCCCATATGGATACTGGAAAACAGTAGGCACTTAAATGTTTAAAATACCAGTTATAATTATTTGATCCGAGCCGCAGGAGTTGTGGCTGATGGTGGCTCTGTAATTGTCATCTGGGGGGCAGGCGGCCCCCACCGCCAGGACTTTCCTCCTCCTCTTTCTCTTTCCATCCCCGAAAGGGAAACCGAGGCCCTGGAAGTCTTTGCAGCTGTCTGCCGTGGGCGCTGCCCCAGCAGGTCTCGTGGCTCCTCTGTCCTGTTCCACGGGGGACCTGGTTCACGGTGGGCACTCTGTGGTGGGCTCCCCCTCGCCTCCCTGCAGCCCCCTTCTTCCCTAAAGGGATGTGAAATGGTTTGCAAAGGCACTCTCAGCACGGCAGGATAATATAGCTGTAAAATGTTTAAGAAAAATGGAGCAAAGCAAAGATAACATCGTTGACTACTAGACTGCAGGAGCTCGCGTATTTGGAGGGTGGGGGGAGTCAGGCTGAGGACAGGACTGGAAGGAGAGAAGGTAATTTCCAGGATCTGTCACTCAGAGTGAGCCCTGTATGTGTCCCCTCCTTTCCTGGAGGGGTGTCAGAGAGGGGTGACGGCCGGCAACGAGAGAGCCCCGAGATTCAGCCCTGGGGGCCACCAGCTTCAGGGAAATTCCCAGGAAGCTAGAAGCCTTTTTCTCTCTGTTCTCTCCTCCTCCTCTTAATTGCTATGTGCCTGGAAACCCTCCCAGCATATTGACCCTCGGTCCCTCCTGAGAAGCAGCAGGACCAGGAAGGACTCCCGTCTCCCAGGCAGCCCGCTCTGCCCTGCGCCTCCATTTCCTGACAGTCGGAAGTGACTTTTTCCTCCATGGAGGAAAGGTGAGCGTGCCATGGCCGGTCTCAGCAGCGGGCGCTGCCCTCTCGGGGTCGAGGCTGGGCTGCCTTGGAGGAGCCGCTCACGTCTCAGAGAGAGTTCCGAGGGCAGGACACGGGAGTCTCCAGGGACCAGAAGGAGGCTCTTTGTGGCTTCATGGGGGGGAGGTACCCCATGCACACCCCGGGCCTCATGCTTATAAGGGCCTCTGCCTGGTTAAATGCTCTGCTACTGCCCTCTTGAAATTTTTAATCATTTTTTTTTGTTGTTTGAGACAGAGTCTTACTCTGTCGCCCAGGCTAGAGTGAGTGCTGTGGCGTCAGCCTAGCTCACAGCAACCTCAAACTCCTGGGCTCAAGCGATCCTCCTGCCTCAGCCTCCCGAGTAGCTGGGACTACAGGCATGCACCACCATGCCCGGCTAATTTTTTCTAGATATATTAGTTGGCCAATTAATTTCTTTCTGTTTATAGTAGAGACGGGGTCTCGCCCTTGCTCAGGCTGGTTTTGAACTGCTGACCTCAAGCAATCCACCCGCTTCTGCCTCCCAGAGTGCTAGGCATGAGCCACCACGCCCGGCCTATTTTCTGGGCTCTTTTAGGTGTTGAGCCCGGCCAATTTTAATCATTTTTGACAAGAGGCTCAGCATTTTCATTTTGCACCGTCTCCCTAACCATCCCCAAAAGTGAGGTCAGCAGTTCTGCCTGGGGGTGTGAGTGTCCCATAGATATAGGGCACTGAAATGGAGGGGCTCTCCTCTCTCTCCTCATGTGTCAGCATCTTGCTCAGTGGGGCTCCTCCACCACAGCACTGGAGGTATCGAGAATGAGCTGGATCATTCCTCGTGGTGGGGCTGGCCCGGGCGCTGTGAGACGCTTGGCAGCACCCCGGCCTCTGCCCACTAGATGCCATTGGCACCCACCCGCCCAGAGGTGACAACCAAACGTGTCTGCAGACATTTCCAGGTGTCCCTGGGGGGAAGGCAGCGTTGCCCTGGTTCTCCAGGCTCTAGCTGGAACCCCTCCCGCAAAAGAAGTAGGGAGGAAGCTTTTCTTCCAGATCAACACAGAATATTTCTTAAACAGCCCTGTGCTAGGGTCACTCTGACATCACTGAAATAAGGAAATAGCTAAGGAAGAAGGCCATAGCTTCCACACTAAGAGAAACCCTACCAGATTTCAGGAGAGTCTGAGGAATATTCCAGCAGGTTGGGGCCCAGAGACCTGGACTCCTTGATGGAGCCGAGTCTAGCTCCCATCCTCAGCGTCTGAGCACACTCCCTGCCTCCCCTCTGAGGACTCTTGCACCAAAGGGGGAGGACGGGGAAACACCAGGCTTTGGGCTCAAAAAGACCCAGACTTAAATTCCACCCACCCGCCGTGTGGCCTTGAGCCAGTGTCATAACCTCTCTGAGCCTGTTTTCTGGTCTACAAAACAAAGCTAATAATATCTACCTTGAGAGTCACAGATTAAAGAAAGGAAGTGTGGAAAGCCCCTGGTACGGTGCTATTATGTTTTTTTCTAACCACCTACGAGCAAATCTCTGAACCTCCCAGCCGCCAAGAGCCCTCCTGTGTCCTCACCCCGGCCACCGGAGAAATGGCAGACCGGCGTCTGTCTCCCACCCGAGGGGCCGGAGAGAGCCGGGAGACACGACTGCAATAAGAGCCAGGAGCACGGCAAAGGCTCGTCTGAGAAGACGGGCCCTTCTCTCGGCGTTCGAGAGTAATTAAAATCGGTGTTCGGTCTCCCGTGGCACCTGGGCAGAAGAGCCTTTGCGAAGCCGGCTTCAAAGGTGGTGGCATTCCCTAGATGTCTGCTCCCGGCTCCCTGCATCCCAGCGTTTCGGTCCCCGAGAAGGAGCATCTGTGGCTGTGGGCAAGGCCAGGCCCGCTCTCTCCTTGAAAGAGATCAAATCCTCTCTACGAAATTTGATTTTAATTGTTATTGTTCTTATTCATCTTGAAATTCATTTGAGGCTATAAATCCACTCATCCTGCCTCACTCTCTTAAGTCTGGGAGGTTTAAAGTGATGGAAAAAAAAATCATACGTCCCTATAGAGGTAAGAGGAGCTGGCGAGAGGCGGCTTACGCAGGCTGGGGCCAGGACCGTGTGCTCGGGGCTCCAGCTCTGTGGTAAAGCCCTCGTGCATGCGCCCAGCTGCGGCTCCTCCTCCTAGAGATCCAGCTAGAGTCCAAAAGCAGCACAGCTCTGCCCTCGGGAAGTTGCAATCCGGAGTTTTTAGGGGAGGGAAGTCGACCAGTTCTCCAACTCCATATAGAATCAAGCAGGAGAGAACCTTCCAGAGGGGTACATTCGACTAAAAAAGCTTTGTTTGTACAAATTTCAGAACTAGCTGAGCCCTTCTGCCTGAAATGTTCCTCCCCACACTCTCCCATTCCTTTATTTGCAAGAGTAACTCCCTCACTTTTGGGGAGGGGGAGGGAGGCAGTACCACCTCCTCTGGGAAGCCTTCCTGGCATGCCCCCAAGTCTTAAGTTAATCTCCCTCTCTTGTCTACCAGACACCATACTGTATTTACTTATCTGTGAGGCTTGTGTCTATCTCTCTGTTTATCTTGAAGTTCCTTGGGGACAGAGATTTGGCCTCCCTTGTACCTTTGGCTTTTATCTGGTTATGAAATTTGGTTACAGAACCACTTCGAGGTGAGGACCTGCACCAATGGCTTCTGGAGGTCCTTGCTTTCTCTCGGAGTTTCAAAATTGCTCTTTTTTTCATGAGACGAATACTTTGTCCATTTGGTGGGGAAAGTGAAAAGATAATTTCCTGACCTTAATATGCAAGCTGAGATTTTCTCAGCCCTTAATGATCAAAGGGCTGCCCCGGCCTCCCTAGATACAGGAGTCTCTAGGAGGACTCTGTAGCTCCCAGGCTTAGTAAATGGCTTTAAACTTTGCGATAGCCCAGGCCTCCTTAATTAAATTTTACACGTTAATCTGAATGAGATCTCTCTGAATTGTTTCCTTTGAGTCCTGCAGGGCTAATTCAGTAAAGCTGCAGTTAGGAGGCAGCCTCAGTATAAATGGAAATAGAATAGCCACCTCCTGCAGGTTGGGCTTTGGAAGGGGCCATATGCTAATGAGGGCACCTGCTGACTTGAGGGGCATTGTGGGAATATCCTGTGTGTTCCATCAATGGGTTGTTGCCCCTGTGGGCTCTCACTGGATCGGCCCCTGCATTGCCAGAACCATGTGCAGTGGTACCAGCAGGGCTGTCTTAATTGGTTCAGCCTGATTTGATGATTCACCACAAGCTTAACATCAGAATAAGTGGATGTAATTCCGTCAGCTCTAGCTTCTTTTTTTTTTTGAACTGCGCTGAAAAGCTGTGTAGTGGCTTGCCCAAGGTATCCAGCATGACGAAGTCAATCTTATCTCTGACCACCTTGTTGAAACCCATAATTCTTGAACTTTCCTTGATTCTACGCTCATCCTACAACTCCTTCTGGAGTTCTTAATGGACACCTAGGTGGGCTATCCCTTCCTGGAGAAGCATTTGTTTTACAAGCTCTCAGTTAGGGAGTTAGGTAGGAAGAACTATTATTTGGACACCAAGCCAGGCTATCTCAGACTTTCACATGCTAAAGAATCACCTGGGCATCTTGTTAGATGCAGATTCTGAATCGGTAGGTCTGGGGTGGGCGGGGTTCTGCATTTCTGACAAGCTCCTCGGTCAAGGGCCATGGTTGGGAACCAGGAACCTACAAGCGTCACCCCATCCCACCCGCACCGCAATGCTGTGAGGCGGGAAGAGGGACTAGCTTTGCAGAAGCACCTGTTGGGTACCGAGGAGGGTGATCAACCCCACATGCCTGGTGTACACACCAGGACCAGCAGGTCATTCCACCAGTCTAAACTTGGTGTTTATCACTTTGTGGCAAACGGGAAAACTGAGGCCTACAGGGTAGCAAATGGAAAAACTGAGGTTACAAGGGTTAAGGGGAGGGAGGCCCAAGGGAGGAGAGGGTTGAGGGGTCACGTGTGAGGGGAGTGGCCTCGAGAAGACACAACAGCCTTCCAGTAGTTCTGTATTAGGATGAGCTGTTGTATATAATTCTTCCCACTATTTGGAAATGGAGTATTATAGGTGACCTTTTATTCTGGGGCCTTAGAAATGATGCGTTGGTATGAAGTCCAGGTAGACTTTCGGGCTGCTGGCAGGGAGCCACACTCTTGCCCCAGTGGGGAACTTTTTTCAACCCCAAATGTAGTGTGCATAAGAATCAGTTTAGGGAGCTAACCCACGTTCAGATTCCTAGGCCCCACCCCCAGGAACTCTGATTTGGTAGGTCTGGAGTGGGCCTCAGGGTACAAATACCAAGCAAAGCAGCTTGATTCGTACATGCAGATGACCCTGAGGTAGGAGGCACACGGTGTCTTTTGGAGAAAACCCTGCCCCACGTGTCCAGGTTGAGAAAGATGGACATCTCATGTGGCATGTAAACCAAGTGACCCTGGGAACCCTGATCACCAGAAAGCAGAGCCTTTATTGAGTTTTTAGTCATAAAGGACATTGTGCAACTGAGACACTCTCTCTGTCTTCCACAACACTTGGACAGAAACTCACATTTGGGGACATAACAGGACAAAACGGTTACAACCGTTCAGGGAAGGAGGGAGTAACTTACACTTAAGCATCATTCCACGTGGAAGACTGTGCTGGTTCGTGAGATCTCGTTTATTCATTCATCCACTCAAGTGGCTAGACATTATTACCATTCCCATTTTAGAGCTGAGAAAAGGCAAGCTCAGTGAGGTTAATCAATTCGCCCAGAGTTGCCCACGTAAGATGCAGCGAGGGCTGAGGCCTGTCTCACCCACGTCCTTTCCTCCAGGTCTCCTTGCTGCTGGCATAGCACTGCACAGACTCACGGCAAACACTTGCACCCATTTGCCCAAACTTTCAATCCAGCTCCTGGAGGAAGACCCGGAGGGGGGGCAGTGAGAGACCACAGTGCCCTTCTGGTGTGCAGGCAGGCAGGCAGGCAGGCATCTGTCCTCTCAGCAGATACAGTGCCCAGCATCACGAGAGGTGTTGGGGCATCGGCACAGACCCCAAACCTTGGCACTCCCTCCCCTCCCCCGGTGCCCCTCCTTGCCTGTGCCTGGTGAGAATTATGAACCCCCACATGACACGCCTGCACTAGGCCACTTCCCCAAAGGTGACCCCAGCCCCCGTCCTGAGTTTTTGCTCAGGAAAATGCAAAGGTGCCAAACCACCAAACAGGCACCCACCGTGCCAGGCCACCTTGCCAAACCATTTTCCATAATTGTCTACTCAACCCTCTGTCGCTTCCCATTTCCCCACCATCCTCCTGGCCCTTTTTCGTTCTTTTCCCTCCCCATTCTTCCAGTAGCCTCCTTTTATTCCCTCTCTGTTCACCCTTTAAAAACCTCTGTCGCTTTTGTCTTAGCTGGGGATGAACTCTTTCTCTCTCCAATAATGCAATAGTCTGAATAAGGTCTGTCTTGCCACCTTTAGCAAGTGTCTGGTGCTGTTTTCTTTGATGCTGGCTTTCCAAGGAACACAGAGAAGAGGTTAGAGAGGTCTCTGGAAAGTGGAAATGGGTTTTGGTCTCCACGCTAAGGAGTCTGGACTTCACCCTGTGGCCAGTTAGGGAATAATTTTGCTTTTGAAGCCACATGGAACAAGTTAACCTGATAACTCTCTGTATACTAACAAGAGCCAGCAGGTCC
>VSMD01005465.1:0-57458 GCA_008750895.1 Mirza zaza
GAGACCAGCCTGAGAAAGAGTGAGACCCCCATCTCTACTAAAAATAGAAATAAATTAGCTGGAAAACTAAAAATATATATATGTGTGTGTGTGTGTGTGTGTGTGTGTATAAAATTAGCTGGGCATGGTGGCACATGCCTATAGTCCCAGTTACCAGGGCACTGAGGCAGGAGGATTGCTTGAGCCCAGGAGTTTGAGGTTGCTGTGAGCTAGACGGACACCATGGCACTCTAGTCCGGGCAAAAGAGTGAGACTCTATCTCAAAAAAAAAAAAGAAAACAAATTTAGGTTTTTAACAATATGGCTGTTAATTATGGTTAATAATTTATTGAGCATTTCTTATCTAATAATATTGAAATGGCAGTTTGTCAAGGGTCCAGTGCCCTTAAAATAAGCTATGCATCATGGCATGGCATTCAAACATAGGATTTATTTTAAGATTACATTAGATTCAATCATTTATTCATTAAGAAATATTTATCATATACCTGTTATGTGCCAACTGCTGTATTTGGGGCTAGGGATTCAGCAGTCTTGGTTTTTTAGAATATGACCCTGTCTATAAAGTACTTTATGGTACTATATAAAGTATTTTATACTACTGTATCAACCAGTGAATGAGTTGTCTGAAGCACAGTGCCAGTGAGGTTAAGCCTTAAGTTGTATGTTAAGTTTCATAGGGCAAGTGTTTAGAGAATTCAAATACAAAGATATTTTCTAATGAAGTCAGTATTTTAGATACTATAGATAAGTTAATATTTATGAATAATATTAAATATTTTTATAGGAAATTTTAGCAAATAAATGTTTTATATGAAAGAAAATAATCAGTTTAGGACATTGATAATGGCTTTTGATGTCATGTTGCTTGCTTTTTAACTAAGCTGAAAGACCATAATGTATTCATTAGTGATGTAAGTTTTAACAGTTTTTAAATGTGAGCTGAAATGGTTGTTTTATATTTTATTTCAAATTAGTGAAGATGCAGAGTTACTTTGGCGTTTGGCACGGGCATCACGTGATATAGCTCAGCTTAGCAGGACCTCAGAAGAAGAGAAAAAGCAATTGGTGTATGAAGCCCTAGAGTATGCAAAAAGAGCACTAGAAAAAAATGAATCAAATTATGCAGCTCATAAGGTGAGTTGCTTAAAGTAAGTTAAGCTGCTACTATGCAATGAGAGGTACATTGGTCTGTACTTATCCTTAATTTACGTAGGAAGGAAAATTTCTTTATTTTAAAGAAGTAGGGAACAGATTTATTTTTATAATCTTTTTTTCAGAAAGAAGTAGTTTTTTGTGTTCTTGAACATTTAGTCTAACTTCATTAGTATGTTTGGCAAATTAGCTTTGTGAGTGTTTATTTTTAAACAAAAGTTTTAGTAATTTCATGACTTACCTTTATTCCTAGCACTTGACAAATATTTTCTCATTTTCCTCACATTACATTTCTATTTTATGTGGAGGTAGGAATATAGTAGCTGGACAACTGACAGTATGATTTTTCACATTAACTCAGCTATTAATAGATTCTAGATTTCCTAATTGGTTTAGAACAATGTTTTTCAGTAGAGTGTGGGGAGACAAGGGGGCACAATTATTGGCTTTTGGATTAAGGCATTTCTTTATCATGTTGGGCTGCCCTCAGTAGAGCCCCCAAATTATTGTGACAACCAGATACTAAACCCACACGTTCCAAATGTTCCCTTGAGGGGTTGGTATTCTCCTCCCCAATAGAACTACTACTAGTTTATATAGAGGATAGAGCAAATATGCATATATTTTTTTTTTTTTTTTGTCCTGAGACAGGGTCTCACTGTGTTGACCATGACCATAGCTCACTACAGCCTTGAACTCCTGGGCTTAAGCAATCCTTCTGCCTCAGCCTCCCGAGTAGCTAGGACTACAGGTGCATGCCGCCATGCCCAGCTAGTTTTTAAAATTTTTTGTAGAGTCATGATCTCACTATGTTGCCCAGGCTGGTCTTGAACTCCTGGTTGCAAGTGATCCTGCCACCTTGGCCTCCCCAAAGTGCTGGAATTACAGGCATGACCCACCATGCCTGGTCCAAATTCTTTTAAATTTATTGAGACTTGTTTTATGGCTAAGAAAGTGGTTCCATGTCATCATCACCATCCATCTTTGTAAATGTTCTTTGTTCACATGAAAAGAATATGTATTCAGCTGTTGTCAGGAATATCTTATAAATGTCATTTCAAGTTGGTTGATAGTGTTGTTTGAGTCTTCTAAATCCTTATTGATTTTCTGTCTACTTGTTCTATAAATTATTAAAAGAGGGGTGTTGAAATCAATCTACAAGTATAAGTGTAGATTTGTCTATTTCTCTTTGTAATTTTATTAGTTTTACAGCATGTATTTTAAGGTGCTGTTATTAGAGATACAAGTATTTATGATTGTTACATTTTCTTGATGAAATATATTTCTTTATCATTGTAAAATGATCCTCTTTATCTCAAGAAATATTCTTGGTTTTACAGTTTGTTTGATATTAATATAACCACTCTTGCTTTCTTTTGATTAACGTTAGCATGGTATATCTTGTCCTTTTACCTTGAACTTATTTGTGTTTTTATATTTAACATATAGTCCTTGTAGGCAAGTGATAGGTCTTGCTGTTGTTACTTTCACATATTTATAGCATGTTTATTGATTACTTCACATTACATAAAATTCACCATTTTAAAGTGTATATTTCAGTGGTTTTTAGCATATTCGTCACTATTTTGTACAACCATCACACTATCTAATTCAACACTGTATTACCCCTGAAAGTAAACCCCATATCCATTACCAGTTAGTCCCAATTTCCCCCTCCTCCCATTCCTTGGCAGGCACTAATCTACTTTCTGTTTCTATGAATATGCCTATGCTGGACAAATCACACAACATGTGGCCTTTTGTGCCTGGCTTCTTTCACTTAGCGCATAATATTTTCAGGGTTCATCCATGTCAAACAAGTGAAAGTGCCTCATTCCCTTTTGTGGCTGAATAATATGCTAATGTATGGATATACCACTTTTTTGTTATTCATCAGCTAATGGGCATGTAGGTTGCTTTCAACTTTTGGCTGATAAGAATATTATGAATAAGCTGCTGTAAACAATTGTGTACAAGTTTTTGTGTATATACCTGTTTTTAATTTTAATTGAGGTAAATTCACATAATATAAAATTAACCATTTTAAAGCGTGCAGTCCAGTAACATTTAGTACATTTACAGTGTTACACAACCAACTCCAAACGTTGTCATCACCTCAAAAGAAAATCCCGTTCCCATTAAGCAGTCACTTTCCATTCCCTCTTAGCCCCAGCCCCTAGCAACTACCTCATCTGCTTTCTGTCTCTATAGTTTTATCTATTCTGTGTATTCAAATGAATGTAATCATACATTATGTGATCATTTTTGTCTGACATCTTTATCTTAATGTTTTTGAAGTCCATCAACATGTAACAGTACTTTATTCCTTTTTGTGGATGAATAATATTCCATTATATGGATATACCACATTTTATTTATCTGTTCAGTAGTTGATGGACATTTGGTTACTTTTCACCTTTGAAAATAGTTAATGGTGCAGCTGTAAACATTCATATATAAGTATTTGTTTAAACACTTGTTTTTAATTCTTTTCTGTATATGTCTAGGAGTGGGGTTGGTGGGTTATATAGTAATTCTATGTAATTCTTTGTGAGGAACTGAAACTGTTTTCCAAAGCAGCTGCATGTTGTCATACATTGCCACCAGCAATGTATAAGGATTCTAATTTCTCTACATTCTTGCAATATTTGTTATTGTGCTTTTAAAAAAATTATTATAGCCACCCTAGTAGGTGTGAAATGGTATCTCATTGTGGTTTTGATTTGCATTTTCCTAAAAACTAATGATGTTGAGCATCTTTCCTAACTGTGTTGGGCACTTACATATCTTCTTTGGAGAAGTATCTATTTAAATTCTTTGCCCATTAAAAAAAATTTTTTTTCCACACAAATACAAAGAGAAGGACTTTGCCTATTTTTAAATTGGATTGTCTTTTTATTGACTTATTCTGGATACTAGTCCTTTGTTAGATATACAATTTGCAAATATTCTCACATTGTGTGGATTGTCTTTTCACTTTCTTGATAGTGTTCTTTGATGCACAAATTCTTAATTTTGATGAGGTCCAATTTATTTATTTTTTCTTGGATTGATTGTGCCTTCAATGTCATTTCTTAAAAAGTATTACCTAATCCAAGGTTGTGCAGATTTTCACCTTTGTTTCCTTCTAAGAGTTTTATCTTTTTTTTTAGCTCTTACATTTATGTCCTTGATTCATTTGGAGTTAATGTTTATACATGGTGTGAGGTAGGGTTCTAAATTTATTCTTTGCATGATTAGTAATTTTTGATTAATGATTGTCAGACTTTGTGAATTTTACTTTCTTGGGTGCTGAATATTTTTGTATTATTAAAAATGTTCTTGAGCTATATTTTGGGACATGGTTGAGTTACTCAGAAATAATTGATCCTTTTGGATTTTGTTTTTAAAGGTTTGTTAAGCTGTACTAGAGCAGCATTTAATCTAGGGTTTTTACCACAACTGATGTTCCCAGCCCTTTGTGAGCTCTGGGTGTCTAATCCTTTTGGGTGGTTCTTTTCCCAGCCTTTGATATTAATAATTTCTTCACATGCAAGTGGTGATCTTTATTCAGCTGAATACTGAAGGTTACCCTTTGCAGTTTTCTGGAATTTTTGCTCTAGGTATCTGTCTCCTCTCTAGTTCTCCAGCTTGTGAACTCCACACATTTGGGTTTCCTCAGATTTCCAGTTCCATCTCCTCAATGCAGAGAGACTGCTGGGCTTGGCATCTTTTCACCTTCCCTGGACAATAGCCTGGAAATCCTCTTCAGGCAGTAATCTAGAGCAATTGTAGGATTCACCTTAATTGTTTTTTGTCTCTCAGGTGTCACTGTTGCTTGATGGCTAATATCTCGAAAGTCTTTATTTGTTATATTTTAAATTTTTCAAGTATTTCAGGCAAGAGGGTTAAGTCTAGTATTTTTTGCCCTTTGTTGGCTGGAATATCTATTTAAAATAAAATTTTTCTTAAAAATTGAAAGGTCATTACAGACAAAATTGAAAACTGCAAATATGAAAATAAAGGTCACCCATGATCACACCATATCATTAGCTCTTACTAGTATGATCATTAATGACCAGTCTTGTAAATGACAATGTAAATGGATAATTTAGGAGTTGTCCATAAGCTTGTGTTTGCTTTGCCTATTGATGATACTTCAATGCATAAAAATGATTTTATCTAGACCCTGATATTGGGGATAAGATCAGAACACCAAGGTTAATACCCTGTGTGACCCCTGTAGTCAACTGCATTTGGGCAACTGGGTGGCTGCCAATGGAAATATAAATGAGCATAGTCTATAGAGAGGTGTGTGTGTGTGTTTTTAAATTTTACTTCAGTGTACGTATCTAGATACAAAAGATTGTGGTGGAGAGTAGATTTAAACAGAAGTTATGATAGTTTAGATCTTTTTGGTTATAATTATTAGAATTCTACAGAAATTAGCTCAAACAAATAAAAAGAGGGGGAGATGTTTATATAGATATTTAAAAAGTTGTATTTCATAGAACCCAAAGACAGGTAGGTGCATTTGGGCCTCAGGGAATAAACTGGTTTGATTGCTCTGAGGCTTCCTTAATTGTCTCTCCTTTCTGCTGTTATCTGAAAATCTTTTTCACTGCAGACTTTTCCCTTCCCTATACTAACTCTTGTGACTTTCCACAGCACCTGGGTTTATAAAGTTTGGATATTTTAGATTCAATTCTTGGGGATAAAACTCAGATTGTCTCAAGTCTGTGTCTATTGTTCGACTTTGGCTATAGGGACATGGTCACAATTGACAAATATGTATTTTCCTATTATTATTTAATAATTATTATTTTTTGAGACAGAGTCTCGCTCTGTCACCCTGAGTAGAGTGCAGTGGCGTCAGTGTAGCTCATTACAACCTTGAACTCCTGGACTCAGCTTCCTGAGTAGCTGGGACTACAGGCACGTGCTACTGCACCTGGCTAATTTTTTCTATTTTTGGTAGAGATGGGGTCTCTTTATTGCTCAGGTTGGTCTCGAACTCCTGACCTCAAGTGATCCTCCCTATTATTATTATTGTTTGTTTGTTTTTTTGAGACAGGGTCTCACTCAGTCACTTGGGCTAGAGTACAGTAGCTCACTGTAACCTCAAACTCCTGGGTTGAAGCAGTCTTTCCATCCCAGCCTCCTGTGTAGCTACAATTACAGGCATGTGCCACCACACATGGCTAACTTTTAAATTTTTGTAGAGATGGACTTTTGCTATGTTGCCCAGGCTGGTCTTTGTGCCCTGCTGGCTGTTCCTATTGTAACATTGCAGATATGGGGGGAGAAGCAGGTCCTAGAAAAGACGACAAAGAGATAAAACAACATTCAATTAGAAATTCTTCTTTTTACTCAGGGATGGGTGTGGTGGCTCACGCCTGTCCCAGCACTTTGGGTGGCCAAACTGGGAAGAATGGGGGATCAGCTGAGCCTAGAAGTTTGAGGCGACAGTGAGCTGTGATCACATCATTGCTCTCCAGCCTGGGCAACAGATGGAGTGCCTGTCTCTAAACAAACAAATAAATAAAAACTAAAAATAAAACATAAATAATATAAAATAAATTAAATGTAAAATTAAATATATAAAAAAATAGGCCGGGCGCGGTGGCTCATGCCTGTAATCCCAGCACTCTGGGAATCCGGGGCGGGTGGATTGCTCGAGGTCAGGAGTTCGAAACCAGCCTGAGCAAGAGCAAGACCCGTCTCTACTATATAGAAAGAAATTAATTGGCCAACTAATATATATAGAAAAAATTAGCCGGGCATGGTGGCGCATGCCTGTAGTCCCAGCTATTTGGGAGGCTGAGGCAGGAGGATCGCTTGAGCCCAGGAGTCTGAGGTTGCTGTGAGCGAGGCTGACGCCACAGCACTCACTCTAGCCTGGGCAATAAAGTGAGACTCTGTCTCAAAAAAATAAATAAAAAATAAATAAATAATCTTGTACCATAAACATGATCCATTATCTTCTCATTGTGTTGGTGGCCTTCTTACACAATTCACCACTTTCTACCTTGTATTATAGTTCTCTATAAACATGTCCTATCCCTGAGTTTCTAGAGGGCCATGTCTACTTTTATTTGTATATTCCACTACATTTAAGATAGTTTTTATGCTCAATAACTTTGGTGAATGAGAATGACTATTAAGGAATAAATAATTACACAGTTTGACTTTGTACAGAATGGAATATTAAGAATATTGTATCTTTTTTTTCGATTTCTAGTGGTATGCAATCTGCATTAGTGATGCTGGAGATTACGAAGGCATCAAGGTTAAAATTGCAAATGCGTACATAATCAAGGAACATTTTGAGGTACTGATGAATTATTAAAGTTTATGAATTTAAAATGTCAGTTTTTCAGAATAGAGTTTTATTTCAATTATCTATTGCTATATATCAAGCCACCTATAACTTAGTGGCCTAGAGCAGTGATACTTTATTTCTTACAATTCTGTGGGTTAACTGAATGCAGTGGTGCTTTTCCTTTGCTTGGTATAGCTGAGGTGACTTAGCTGCATTCACCTAGGCCCTCAGCTGGGACTGGAATGTCCAAGATGCCTCTCATCTACAAGAGTTTCTCACCACTGGTCTTTTTATCATTTAGTGGTCTAGTCCAAGCCACTAAGCATGGTAGCTGGCTTCCAAGAATGAGCATTCCAAGGGAAAAGTTCCACTGTACAAACTTTTATCAAGCCTCTGCTTGCATAAAACTTGGTAATATCCTATTGACCTAAAGTTATATGGTTAAGCCTAGTTTCCATGGGAGAAAGATCAGTGACAAAGGTCCTGAATACTGGACAGCATGGTACAATGTAACAGTCTAACACAACTGTCATAGGACTCTCAATAGTAATAATTTTATTTAAGATTATGATCTCTCAGTATGTGTTATGTATGTGTATATATGTGTTTTAGTATTTCCCCCTAAAGTTAATTTACTTATATATAGTAAGCTCTCCTCTCTTAGGTGCTAAGAATTCTATAGCATGCATGGATACTACTCCACAGTCCTCAAAAAATAAAACCTACCACAAAAAACAGCATATTTATTTTTCTTTTGATTTTGATGACCATCTCAAAAATAAAAAGGAAGAAAAAGGTGGAAACATACATAGAGATAGAGCTGGATATGCTATATCCAGATATTTTAATTTTAAAAGTTTGGTATACGCTTTCAAATGTATATGTAAATATATTTAAAATGACAGTATGTGGTACTTGCATACTAAAAAGATAATTTATGCTACTTCCATTCCAAATTCCATTATACACCTAAAGAAGTAAGAAATTATCATCTTTGGATTGTTTTTGAATGACAAACTAATGGCAGGAAGGATAAAAGAAAAGTTTGCTTAAAAGTAGCCTCTCTCAGCACTTCCCATAAGAAAATTGAACCCTAATGCCCCAAAGCATCCATTGTTGTTATGAATTAACTCTGTGCATCTGGAATGGTATTACAATAGCTTTTTGTCTTTCTTAGGAGAATGGAGAAAATAGTAAATCATATAATTTTTTGTAGGGCTTAATTTTCTAGCAACACTCTAATTGCGGAAGATTATCATAAGTTCCATGTAAATGAAATATCACATTACTATATCAAAGGAGAAGTAAAAATTAGGTCAGTGCTGATTCTTACCCATATTACCAAAGCAAGATTTCTGCCAAGACATACTTGGTTAGCCATATTCTAGCTATTGTCTCTGCTACTCTTAATACTGCTGTTACAACATTAGCAATGTTAGCATGGTGGTAATAAATCAAATGCCTGGTATTATTTCATGAAAATAATGATGGTAGTGATAGAAGATATCACTGTACTAAGCACTTCCTGTTACTTGCACTCTAATTTTCACCACAATCTGATGAGGCAGGGGTATTACTTTCTATAAGAGAAAACTTAAAATGTAGAATGTGCCAAGGTCAACAAGTTAGGTCATTGAGCTTTAATTTGAACCCTGGCAGTCTGTCTTCAGAGCCCATGTGTTAACCATTATAAATACCTGAAAATGTGGATCTCACACATTACCAAACTGTAAGTGAAAATGTGGGTTTATAGAAAGGCATAAACTAGGAAGTCTTAATTTTTTAAAAAAGAGTCTTATTTTTAATAAGATCAACATTAATCTGAGATTTCCTTAGTGGCTTTCAACAAATAATGGATAAAAGAAGGAGTAATTTTTTTAAAGTTATTCTATAGCTTATGCTTTATACTAATTCACATAGTAAATAGACATTGGGGAGATTTTTATCAACATATTTTATATTGTATATAATTATTCTACTAATATATTCTATGAATAAATAGTGTTTATTTTTCCTTTGATAAATACAGATGGGTAGCCTCTGGGAGGCCGAGGTGGGAGGATCACTTGAGGTCAGGAGTTCAAGACCAGCCTGAGCAAGAGCGAGACCACATCTCTACTAACAATAGAAAAATTAGCTGGGCATAGTGGCGAGCGCCTGTAGTCCTAGCTACTTGGGAGGCTGAGGCAGGAGGATTGCATGAGCCCAGGAGTTTGAGGTTGCTGTGAACTAGGATGACACCATGGCACTCTACTCAGGGCAACGGAGTGAGACTCTATCTCAAAAAAAAAAAAGATAAATACAGATAAGGAAGTTGAGCAAAATCTGTGCAAAAGAAGAGACTTTCTACAATTATGTACTTTTACTTCTTTTAGGAAAGAATTCTTTCTATTCAGTATTCATCTAGGATTTGCCAAAAAATGACTTTATTATTTATTTTTCCTTTAGTCCAGAAGAAACGTTGAAAACTATAGATTATTACTGTTTTTGAAATTAAATTTATTTGTATATTTCATGTTTTTTTCTCATCTTGATAGACCCTACTGTCAGTTTATGAACCTTATAAAATAGTAACCTCAGTACAAATCATTAATAATGTATTGAAATGAATCTAATCACTTAAAGAATCAGGAGGAAGAAAGTTGGTATTGATTATAATAGAAGAATTGAAACAGAGTTGCAATTTTGTTTATATATATCATGGCTTTTTCAGCATAGTAAAGAACTCACTGATGTTTAGAAAACAAATATGATTGATTTTCTCATTTCTCATTAGAAAGCAATTGAACTGAATCCTAAAGATGCCACCTCAATTCACCTTATGGGTATTTGGTAAGAAAATTTCTTTAAATAAATATTTAAATAGGATTTAGTATGTTTTTATTTTGTAGTATGTATAAATATCTTATTTTACATATAAAAAAGCAAGATATAAAATATTTAAAAATATTATTTGAAGTCCGGGCACAGTGGCTTACCTGTAATCCTAGCACTCTGGGAGGCCAAGGCGAGTGGATTGTTTGAGCTCACGAGTTCGAGACCAGCCTGAGCTAGAGCGAGACCCCGTCTCTACCAAAAATAGAAAAAATTAGCCTGCCGTAGTGGTGCATGCCTGTAGTCCCAGCTACTTGGGAGGCTGAGGGGAGAAGGATCACTTGAGCTCAGGAGTTTGAGGTTGCTGTGAGCTAGGCTGACGCCACAGCACTCTAGCCCGGGCAACAGAGTGAGACTGTCTCAAAAAAAAAAAATATATATATATATATTATTTGGCAGTTTATAGAGTATTCAATCTGTTAACTGGCACTTGTGCATGGATTGTTAAAACATACTGGATTTCATTATGATCATGTTATTCTGGTCATTTAGAAACCTGTACAGACTAAAAATGCCTTAAAACTTTTTGTTAGACCTTTGAATTCATATCTTTTAAAAAACTATTCTCATTTACCATGCTAAATGAAATTGGGCTAATCTACAGTAATATATTAATAGAATCCCCCAAGAGGGTCTTTGCATCTTCAAACTATGTCAAGTACAATCTTCCTTCATCTGAGGGACAATATAATCTGGTTTTTAGTATCTTTCTATTTTTATGTGATCTTATGTCCAACATAGATTATTATTTTGTTGTTATGCGGGTACACCAATGTGTTAAGTACTTGCTGGTTCAGGAATCTTTTTTGAGACAGGTTGGCCACTGTTTTCTTTGGGTGTTGTCTGCAGAGCTAAATATTTATTGTCATCTAAGCAGTTCTGTATCAAACTCTTTTAAAAGAGACGTAAATATGCCGGGTGTGGTGGCTAATGCCTGTAATCTCAGCACTTTGGGAGGCTGAGGCAGGAGGATCTCTTGAGCCCAGGAGTTTGAGGCTGCAATGAGCTGTGATCACAACACTGCAGCCTGGAAGACAGAGCAAGATCCTGTCTCTTAAAAAAAAAAAAAGTAAATTAAACTAACAAACACAATTAGTGAGGATTCATATACTAGTAAGCAAACATGAATGAGATACAGTCTCTGCCTCAAGGAGTTTAGACCCCAAGTCAAGTATCCAAAACTTTTTTCTCGCTGATTTCAGAAAATTGTAAAGGTTTTTGGATGTTAATCATTTACCTCACCCCTTTAAAATGAACTTAAATTGTTGGTTGCTATTGTTATGCATTTGATGTTTAGTTTTGTCACTTTTCTTGGGTAAATTTTTTTAACTTTGAGTTTTTCTTTTTCTTTTTTTTTTGAGACAGAGTCTCAGGTAGCTGGGACTAGAGGCATGTGCCACCATGCCTGGCTAATTTATTTATCTATCTATCTATATATATATATTTTTTTCTTAGTTGTTGAGCTAATTTCTATTTTTTTAGTAGAGGCGGTTCTCGCTCTTGCTCAGGCTGGTCTTGAATTTCTGAGCTCAAAGATTCACCCACCTTGGCCTCCCAGAGTGCTAGGATTATGGGTGTGAGCTGCCACACCCGGCCTGAGTTTTTCTTATATAAAAAAATAGGGGTAATGATCCTATTTCATTTAGTTGCTGTAAGGAAATGAGAGAGAAAATAATTTAGCCCATCACCGGGCATATAGTGAGCACTCAGTAGTAGATTTACCATTACTAGTACTATTGGTTACTATTTATATTTAATCACAAAATATACTCCAACTGATGTATCCATATAAGTCAGTCTTTAGTTATTTAAAGTACAAATTGTTTAAATATACACTAAAAGATTCCTTTTATAATGTCTATTAAGATGCTTAATTCTCTTTAAGAGGAAAAGAGAAGGTACAATTTTGAATGTATAATATTATTTTATTTTCCTGTAGGTGCTACACATTTGCTGAAATGCCTTGGTATCAAAGAAGAATTGCCCAAGTGCTGTTTGCAACTCCTCCTAGTTCCACCTATGAGGAGGTAGTGTGACGTCCTTTGTTAAATTAGTACCAATTTCTTAACCACAGCACCATTCTACTGTGTCCACACATTTGGAGCTCTCATTCGTTGAGGGACTTGAGCAAGTTTCTAATGATCCAGCTCAACTATCTTACCACAAAGGCTTAATACTTAATATTCATGACTGGTGAGTGGTTTTTTTCCCCCCTTTAGGTGAGTGGCTGATAATTCTGGAATACTGTCAGCTAAAATAGGTCATGGCTAAAATCTACCTTCATTTTCTATTTGCAGTCTATACCATATAAAAGTCATGAAGTAGAACAAGAAATAAATACAGCAACTGTTACTCCAGCATGTTTTAGGTTCTTTCTACACAATACTGCAGTCATTTAGGAAGATAAAGCACATGTTTGAATTGATAAAAGAATAGTAATTATAACTTTTTATAAAAAACGAGTATGAAAGGTTCATATTCTCTCATATTTTCAAGGCCTTTTTTTCTGTCAGAAATATAATTTGAAAAGAATTTCTAGGTAAACATTTTTGGGTTTACTTATCACAAAATTTTCAGAGTAATGGAATAGGCAATTTAAAAATCTCTCCCAATAGTAGTATCATAACCAGGAGCTATTTTCTTTTCTGGGAAGCTACAGTGTAGATATTGATGTAAAGAATATTTAATTATATAATTAAAACACAGTTGGGATATAGTTATTGTTTTTTATTTTTTGTGAGATAGAGTCTCTGTTGCCCAGGCTAGAGTGCTGTGGCATCAGCCTAGCTCACAGCAACCTCAAACTCCTGGGCTCAAGTGATCCTCCTGCTTTAGCCTCCCAAGTACCTGGGACTTACAGGCATGTGCCACCATGCCCAGCTAATTTTTTTTTTTATATATTTTTAGTTGTCCAGCTAATTTCCATTTTTTCAGTAGAGACGGGGTCTCACTCTTGTTGAGGCTGATCTTGAACTCCTGACCTGAAACAATCCTCCTGCCACGGCTTCCCAGAGTGCTAGAATTATAGGTATGAGCTATCACCATGCCTAGCCAATACTCACTATTGAAGAACTATTATTTTAGGACGATATACTTTCTGACTTATATTTAATACAGGAATAGATCTTTAAGGAATTGCATTTTTTATATTAAGTCTGTTTTAATCTTTTTCATTATATTTGGGCTCTTTTTGTTTTTAACAGGCCTTAGGCTACTTTCACAGGGCAGAACAAGGTAAGATATTTTTGATTTCATGTATTAATATAGTTAAAATTTTATGAATGCTGAATATATACTTTTTTTTTTTTTTTTTGAGACAGAGTCTCGCTTTGTTGTCCAGGCTAGAGTGACTGCTGTGGCGTCAGCGTTGCTCACAGCAACCTCAAACTCCTGGGCTCAAGCAATCCTGCTGCCTCAGCCTCCCGAGTAGCTGGGACTACAGGCATGCACGACCATGCTCGGCTAATTTTTTCTATATATATATTAGTTGGCCATTTAATTTCTTTCTATTTATAGTAGAGACAGGGTCTCCCTCTTGCTCAGGCTGGTTTCGAACTCCTGACCTCAAGCAATCTGCCTGCCTCAGCCTCCCGGAGTGCTAGGATTACAGGCGTGAGCCACCGCACCCGGCCTGAATATATACTTTAATTGGAATTTCTAAAACAAAGATAAGTTATTTATTCTGTTATACTTCTTTGTGCACTAGATATTGTAAAACAATTTTTAAAGTATTTAGTAAAGATCACCTGAATAAGAAATAAACTGCTACTTAATTTAGAGTTGCAGTTCTGGAATAGTTCTTCATTTGATGTAATTCAGCCTGCCTTTTATGACAGGAGCTGATAGGTTAACTGTCTTATTCAAGATTACACAGCTAATTAGAGAGATTTAAATGGAAACTCTGGTTTTAAACCAGGCTCGTTTTGTTCTGTTGCAGATATTGTCGTCTTTTGTACAGAAGGGTTCTGTTATTCTTGTTTTGAAAAAACAACTAACCATATAAAACTGTTAGCAGCCCATCCTAAATTTATCCTTTTTTTTTAACATAAGTAACACTAAGTAAGGGGAATAAAGGATATAAACATATGTTGGCAAATATGCCATAAAACCATTGCAAATATATTTCTATAAAATTAAGAAGACATAGTGTTTATTGAATTTGAGAAACTACAAATACGGACTTGTTCAAATGCTTTCATGATGGCAAAGCAGTTCTTTTTTTAAACAAAACATGTCTTCTAAAGAAATCTATCTGAATGCTAAATATCTCTTTAATTCACAAATTCTGATTTACTCATAATTGCCTTCCATTGTTACTGTCTCATGACCATACTTTCATATATTATGAATCTGAATCTAGGAATGAAATTTTCTCAAAGAGACTTAAAAGTCTAATTACAAAGTTAAAATAGGACTTCAGAGACTTAAGGGTTGGGGTGTGGAGAAAAACATGATCCTGACTTCATAGAACTAAAATAATCTTTGGTAACTTCAGTCATCCTCCAGTGACCTTACCTTAGAGGTCATGTCCTCTAGGTAGCCTTTCTTTATGGTTCATATTTAGTTTGGAAGCTCCTCCTATGCCCATAGTATCTTTTACCTCTCCTATCATGGTCTGTATCACTTCATAGCATAAACATTTATTTATACATCTAAGACTATAAATTTGGGAAAGATAGGGACTTTTATCTTTTTGGCTCACAGTTGCCTCCTCATTGTGTAGCACAATGCTTGGCAAACTTGCTGAATGATGGAGTAAATAGATGAATAAATGAATGAATGAATGTACTTAACCCCAAGGAAACTTAGTATATCAACATGACATCTTACAAATATGCTCAAATAAAAGAAGCAAAACCAATTTTGGGTAGTGATTAACTGTATCGGGGGGAAAAAGTATGCTGTGAATATAGAGGGTCTCAGATTGTTAGGAAGTATGTCAAAAATTAATTAAGATATTGAGATAGTTCTGTAGTTTCATTTGTAGGTTTTTGGTCGTGCTTTTCCCTCAGCCAAGAATGTTCTCTGCTTTTTTCTGTTAAAATGCTATCCATCCATCAAGTCAGCCTAGGTATAATCTTTCAGAGATAATTGCTTTTTTCTTTGGTTTCTCTTTAAAGTGTGTACATCTGGTAAAGCATTCCATTCATTCTTCTATTACATTACTGTGTGGAACAAAAGAGATTAAAAAGAAAGTCACCTTACATAGTTTATGTTCTCTCAAGAGCTTCAGCTTCTCATCTATAAAATGGAGATACCTACTTTATAAAATGAGAAATGTGTGTAATACAGTGTCTAGCACATTTTAGACATTCAATAAATAGTAATTTACAAAAATATTTGAGATATGAATAGTTGAACAAAAGAGAATTCCAATTATCCTAATCACTTACCACACAAATTTATTATTGGAATTTAGACCAAAAAAAATCAAATCTTTAAAAATAAAAGCAACATTATGTCATCTGAGATAACTTGTTTTTTTCTTTTTTATGTACAGTGGATCCAAACTTCTATAGCAAAAACTTGCTTCTTTTAGGAAAAACATACTTGAAACTACAAAACAAAAAGCTTGCTGCTTTTTGGCTAATGAAAGCCAAGGACTATCCAGCACACACAGAAGAGGATAAACAGGTAAAACATCTCCAATAAAGTAAGGCAGATAATTTTATATTGAGGCACTATTACATAAAGGTGAATTAAGAATTTCTTTGAAAGCATAATTGTCTAAATGTATAATATTGCTGAAAACAAGTGTGTTCGTTTCAAATGTGAATTCATTGACACTTACATTGATTTCTATATAGAAAATGTTTACTTTCACCAAATAGATGTTATGAATTGCTTGCTGTAATACAGAATTATTCCTGTTTGACATAGATAGCAGATCAAATAAGATTTCTTAAACATAAGGGATATATACTAAAGTGGAAGAAGAGTCTTCTGAGTCTCATCTGGTTACTAGCAAGAAATTTTATTCTTACTATGTCCTATTGCTGTTTTTTGGACACTCTTAGAAACCACATTCTGTTTAATAAACTTAAGTTTCACAAGTTAGTCTCTAAGCTGTTCTGTTTATATATGTATTTTTCCATTTTAGGTAAACACAGAAGCTACTCAGTTGCTTACAGGTTTCAGTGACAAGAATTGAGAACTTTTGAGAGAAGAAAATACATGAAATGTGATAAACATTACCTTTTCATTGAATTATAAAGATAATTATTAACCATAACTGTTTTTTGGCTGTTTTTTTGGCTTTTAATTATTGTGACCATTTAACAGATTAAATAAACAAGATTCTAGGTTTCTTCACAAATAACAAGGTAAAAGAAATATTCATATGTCATATTGCCATAAGAGTGGTAGAAATAAATCTCCATGGCTCAGGCAGAGAGATTATTTTGCATCTGGGACACCAGCAATACAAAATGGTATGAGATTTCTAAGGATTGATCACATCAGGAAGAGAGGAGACCAAGAAGACTATGTGGAAGAGGGGGCATAGAAGGGAGTAGATTTTCAAGTTGAATTGATTCAAAGTTCTGATCTTGCAGAGAAGGTTCAGGGAAAGTTAAGTGGTTAAGATGTTGAGGGTTCTTGGTATAAAGTAGTTAAATGATGTATCTTGGAGGCAACCTGTTTAAGGAGAGAACTCAAGTCAGGAGAAGACTGAAAATGGGAGTGGTTTCCTTTTTAAAATTTGGTGTGGTCTCACCGTGGTTTGAATTTATCACTAGACAAAGTCCAAGTTTTCATTCCTAAATGGGTTGAAAGGAACACAAAACTTAAGAGTGAAAAGGAAATTAAGATGTTTTAAATAGGCAGGACAGTGTTACTTACTTGAGGCTGAAGTGCCACCGCTGCAAATCTTAAGTTTTATAAAAAGGAGGATCTTGAATGCCACTTAAATAAATCTGAGACTATACATACACATAGATGGATTTTTCCCAAAGGATTTGGGAATTGTAATGTCAGAGTGAACTGTGTGGGTATGTGCTATTTCTGTTTTTCATCATATACATTTTCAAAAAGGAAAATACAAAGTAGTGAACTCTGTATAACTGTCTCTGATTCAACAATTTTGTGGTACAGGTTGAGTATCCCTTATCCAAAATTGTTAGGACCAGAAGCATTTTGGATTTCAGATTTTTTTTTTTTGGATTTTGGAATATTTGCATATACATAAGGAGATATTCTATGGGACCCAATTCTAACACAAAACTCATGTTTCATATATACCTTATACGCATAGCCTAAAGGTAAATTTATATAATATTTTTAATAATTTTGTACATGAGGCAAAGTTTGTGCAGAAAGCAAGGGTATCACTACCTCAGCCTCTCCCAAGTAAGTGATTTGTGGTTGTTTGGCATCACTATCATTCCCGATTAAATTTATATGCTATCAATAAACAATAGTTTTCTTACATTTATTCACACCTAATGGTAAATATGACATACCATTTAGTACAGTGAAAAAACAATGTGTTGAAGGTAACTAAGCAGCACTGTAGATCACTAGAATACTAGTGTCAGCTGCTAAACCACCACCAATGGCATGCTTTCATTCTCCACCTGTGATGCTGTTTTGATTAAAAGGTTACTGTACACTGTATTTTAGTTTCTTTAGATGAAAAGAAGTTAAGGGACCAGGAAGTGGGTCCTGTAAGGATGACAAGGCATTCTGCTGGATGACTTTTTAAATGGCTGGGAGGGTCTCTCTTCCCTTGGTTAGACTAAAAAACTTTGCATTTTGACTGCGACCTATACATGAGATCAGGTTTGGAATTTTCTACTTGTACCATCACTTTGGTGTAACTCAAAGTGTTGGGTTTTGGATTGGGGATGCTCAACCTGTTATATATGTTTATCTATTCATATAAACTTATTTCTAAACCTTTGACATTAACTGCAGACATCATAATATTTTACCCCCCAAATCTGTAAGCATGCATCTTCTCTGAATAGGACATCTTCCTGAACACACACAAATCCACTATAACAACTGGAAAAGTTAAAAATAATTCTCTAACATCATCTAATATCCATCCATATTCAAATTTCCTCAGATGTCTCAAAATGGCTTATACTTTTTAAAACCTGGATCCAATAAAAGATTATACATTGTATTTGACTTGCTGCTCGTCTTTTACCCACTGTCTTTTTCTTCTCACAACATTGAGTTTCTGAAGAGGCCAGTCCAATTGTCTTATATTGTCTCTCATTCTAGATTGGGTTAATTGACCACACTTTGAGAACCACTGTTCCTTTGTATTTTCAGGGAGTCCAATTAATTATATTAGGTCTCTTTTGGCTTTTGTATTTTTTTTTCTCTTTCCTTTTTTTCTTTTCTGGCTGGCAAGGGATGTCTTTCATATTTATCACTTTCTCTCTGACTTTTTCCTTTTAACCTTTCTCTTCCATTTTTTTGACTCCTTTCATTTCTGTCTTCCGTGTCACTTATTTTACTTTTGGTTGTATCTCTTCTATTTTAGATATTTTATATGTCTTCATTTCTGATATGTTTTTGTCTTTTTCTTCAGTTTTTTTCCCCCTGATTTCAGTCAGCCATTTCTTATCTTCATTTTTTTTTGTCCAATTCTGAGTTTAAATTTCTACTTTGGATTTTTACATTATCTGCAATTTATTTATTTAATTCATATTAACATATTGTGTTAAAGAATCTTACTTTGTTTTTTCTCATTTAAAATTTTCTCTTTAGAGTGACTTTTTTTTTCCTGCAGGTGTAATTTTTTGTGTGGCTAGTTAACAGCAATTCTAGGACATCAAATGAGAAGAGGTGAGGGGTTTTGGTTTGTTCAAGAATACCTTTGGTTTTTTTTTTTTTGAAATGAAGTATCTTTCAGTAATAAAGGCTTTTATGGAGGCAAGAGTCTGTCTTCTGATACTTTGTAGAACTTTTAAAAAAAGATTTTTACTTTGAAATAACATTCATAGGAAGTTGCAAACAGTAGTACAGAGATATTCTGTGTAGGCTTCTGTTTGCTGCAGTGGTAACATCTTATATAACTATAACACAATTTCAAAACCAGGAAACTGATACTGGTACAGGCCATAGACCTCATTGAGATTTTACCAATTTGAAATGCTCTCACACTTTGTGTATAGTTTATGCAATTTTATCATGTGTCGATTTTTATAACTTCCACCACAATCAAGATCCAGACCTGTCCCATCATCACAAAGATCCCAGTGCTATCCCTCTATAGTCACACCCCTCAGCTCCTCTCCCCTCACCACCCCAGCACTGGCAAGCATGAATCTGTTCTCTATAATTCTATTATTTCAAAATTACACAAATGGAATCATACAGTATGTGACCTATTGAGACTGTCCTTTTTCACGCAGCAAAAGTCCTTTGTGATTGAAGCTCTGTCAATAGTTTGTTCCTTTTTAGTGTTGACTAGTATTTTCCTTGTATGGATAAGACAATTTATTAACCATCCATTGATTGGTATTTGTTTTCTCAAATTTTTTGCTATTACACATAAAGTTGCCATGCACATTATATACAGGTTTTTATGGCAACATAAATTTTCCCTCTGGGATAAACACCCAGGAGTGTGGTTGCTGGATCCTTTACAGAGCTTTTATCTTCCTTTTCCCCCCTTTATTCTCTAAGGGATAACTTCCTTCTCCAAGATGTGATGCCTTCCCAAGATTCTGTGCCCTAAGTCTCTTCCATTTGACTTCTCAGGAGCCTGATTCACTAGGCGTCATGTTGGTTCTTGGCATTTCTCCATTCAGGGTGAGACCTGCTTCTGAGAGTGACCCCATTGCATTCTCCTTCCCGTGCAATCCCCACCTGACTCTGTTTCTGTGTGCATTCCAGATCTTGACTCTGCTGGTTTGAGATGCTTAATATCCCACATACATGTATACAGTTGTAGTATTCTGTCTTCTAAATGTATTAACAGACTTAGGACATGGGTGATTACCTCTCCTTATGGATGTTTCCTTCCTTCTTTTGAGATGTGAGAAGAAACTTGAATTTGGAAAGTGGCCATGATCCTGTAAGAACCTGAAAGCTCTCAATTGACTTCTTGATGGCAAAATTTTCCTGGCTGAATTTTTAAACATGGGCTGTGGACTAGCTGTGGTGGTTGTAAAAATGACTTCTCTCAGACTCTTTCCTCATCTATAAAATAAGCATCATTAAAACAAAGGCAAAAACAACACCAATCTCACAGAGTTATGAGGAGTAAGAGAACAATTTATATAAAGGATTTACCATGAATATCAATAAATACTTAAAAAAACTCCACTATTATCATCTGATTTCATTTTCCTTGGTTGAGATGGGAAGAGAAATTTTGGAATTTTGGAATTTAGGAGATGCAACTTTTGGACTTAAATCTGCAGTTGACCTGAAGCTTGGCTTTTAAGTTCAACTGATTAAATGGGGAATGTTATGAGAACTTTTATTCTCATTGCATGTTTTTCAACAAGAAAAAATTTATTTTACTTCTGCAACATCCTCCAGATCTTCTTAGGTTCAACCAAACATTCAGACTTAACAAGGCTACAAAAGGCTACATTTGACACCAATTTACTCAGACCTGTGGCAGGCCAGCAAGGCAATGTTGAGCCTCCTTTCAGAATATGACCTTACAACAGCAGACTGTGTAGCAGACGTAGCTCTCTAGAACTGTCATCTCCCCAGGTGACAGCTCATGGTCCTCCTAAGGGACATGTAGTTCTAAGAGGTTTCACATTCAGGGAAGCCCAAAGTTACAGCTTTCTATTGCGTGTCTAGAGTTTTCCCAGTCAAGATGCAACTTACCAGTCAGGGGTCATTTTCAATTTATTTTTTTAGAGACAGGGTTTTACTCTGTCACCTAAGCTGGAGTGCAGTGTCGCAATCATAGCTCACTGCAGCCTCAAACTCCTGGGCTCAATTGTCCTTCTACTTCAGGCTTCTGAGTAGCTGGGAATACAGGCATGTACTACCATGCCCAGCTAATTTTGGTGGGTTTTTTTTGGAGAGACAAGGTCTCACTATGTTGCCCAGATGGTCTCAGACTCCTGGCCTCAAGTGATCATCCCACTTTGGCTTCCCAAAGTGCTGGGATTACAGACATGAGCCATTCCATTTGGTCTGAGGTCATTTTTAACAGAAGTGAAGTTGCCTGGCAATGTACATACATACCATCGTATCTTGTTTTCAGGGTAGGATGTGTGAGGATGTTAAGTCAGCAGGGGAAAAGGTTTTGTTAACCTTTTCACTTTCAACTGCTTAGATGTTTCCCTGGAAGACAGACAACTAAACTGATCTGATAGAACTGTGGTGGGACTGTGATCCATTTCCTGGGCTCAGTTTACCAGTGGTGGTGGTGGGGGGGTGTCGCCAGAATGAAGCAGCAATATGAACCTGTCCCTGAGCCTCCCTCTTCTGTCTCCTATTTCTTCATGAACTGTATTCAGCAGGCACAGTGAGTCTTACATTTCTAATTTCTTTGTGGTTGGTCCAGCACAGAACAGGGATGGGAAGGGAGGAGAGAAGGTGAGATGTAGATCACATTTCTTCAGTTTTTCTGACTGCCACTGAGTAGATAAATCAAGACAGCTGACTATAGGTCTGGATATCTATAATTTTAGTATGAAAAGTTAAGGCCCTGATGAGTTCTCCAAACTAGTGTTCCCCAGAAAGCTGGTTTGGTCTTTTTGTAGGCTGTGTAATAGCCTCACCTACTACATGGTAATTTCTTATTTGAGGTGAACGGGGAACCAAGTACCCTGAAACCCTGCCTGAAAGCTGCCTTCTTCAGTCAAATTTGCTAAATGATATTCTCACATACCTCCACTGAATGACATTTAGTAACTTCTGTCACAGCAAAATTCATACAACAGTGGTACCATCTTCATGTCTAATAGTTAACTCTTATGGTATAATTTAAGCAGTCCTTTGTGAAGACTGTCCAACCTCTATCGCATAACCTTCCTTACACATTCAAATGTTCTAATTCTTTAGGCTTGAGAATTACTAGAGTGTCTGTAATTAGGATATGGGAAAGGAGTCTACTGAACGAAGTGGATCACACCCTTTCTTTCATCTTTACTATGAAATTTGAATAAAATCTGAACAGAACACACTCTAATATATAGCAAAATAAAATTTTGGCAAAAACAGCTGTTTACGGAAGTTAAATTGTATACTCATATTTTCTGTATGCACTTAGCAGTGAAATATTTACAGGTAACATTCTAAGAAGTCAGGTCCATCGTCATAAAAGAAAATTGTTACCTAATGAAATTTACAGTGCATATCAAAAGCATGATACAAATGGGAATTTAAATTTTTGTATTAATTAGGAAGCCCAATTTGCTAAAAGTAGCATCATTCACATCAGATTTTAATTTGTTACATATCTTTGTAGTTCATTAAATGCCTTATAATGAAAAAGAAACAATTAAAAAGTGTTACTTTGGACAAAAATAACTTGATCTATGTAAAAAGGGGGGGAGCCAAAAGATTTTTATATGCTTATTTAATTCAGATACATAGAATTGTCATGAATTTAAGAGGAATAAAGATTCAAACACCAATAGAAAATCATTAGTCTTATACTTGTTTTGAGCATTTGAACGCTTATGTAACTCTTCAATCCATCTGGTTTTATAAAACCAAAACTCTGAACACAAAAGCAGCAAAATTCTCATTACCTTTTTATATGTTGCTAAGTATCAAATTGCATCAATTTATTATTAATTTGAAGAACATCACAGATTTAAAAACAAAAGTAAAGCAGTACCTGATTCTTTTTAATTCCACAAAATACCTAGCATCCCAAAGTAACATGTAAACAAACCTCTATGCTGCGCAATGAAATCTTTCCAATCTCTATAACAAACTAAATGGTATTGGATCTAGTACATGACTTTCATGTAAGTTATGGTTTCATTCATTATTTTGTATTACTGATATAGCAAAGAGGGAAAATTTTTTCAACTATTGTATTTATTTAAAACAAATTGACAGGTTCAAGCACCTGTCTTCAGAAAAGCCAGCAGCATTTTTTTTTAAACATATTCAAAGTAAGATTTGGCCTAAGCCCTTAATACCTTCCTGAACAGCCATGCAACTAAACACCCTTAGAAGATGTTACATAAGGGAGAAGAACATGGAGCAATTTGCACTTTTTCCCCTGGATAATAGAAACAAGGTAAAGCAAATCCAGATCTTTTTGAATGAATGGCTGTCATGTTTAATACACTTGGAGCTCTATAAAACTAGAGCCATTATCATATATGCTTATATAGATATATACTTCTTATTTTTAATAAAGTCTCTTGCTTGCTTCAAAATTTAAGGATGATCTTTTTCCTGGTCAGTCATTTCAAGGGAACAATAAATAAAGTAGAAAAAGATGAACTGTTTTGCATATTTCTGTGGAAGAACGGAAAACATTTATACTTTGAGAAGTTCAGAAAATTCACTGTACAGAATGAACAGCTTATATACACTATCTGTGCAATTTTTTCTTGGCTGGGGTATTTAAATGCAAGAGCTCCTCCAAAATAAGAAGCCACATTCATTCTTGTCCAAATCCCTCTGTCTCTTCTATTGCAAAAAGAAGTTTTTCCTTTAGTTGTTCATAACTCTTATATGGTGGTAGATCCAAGCGATTAAAACTGAACAAAAACAAAAACAAAATCAGATGGTTTCAATAAAATAAACTCTGAAAAGATTTCTAATACAATATTTTAAAAAGCATATTGAAAAGCTGAATGGACACATGTATAAATGTGTATATAATATATATGTAAAAACGTTGCCAGAAGTATTCTAAATAATTTATTACTGTATTACTTAATTAGGATATGATCATATCTAAATTTCTTAGAGCAATGTATTCAAATTTAAGACCTATACATTAAAAATATTTCAACATTTCCCAGAGAAAAATGGAATTACAAATAATAATTGTAGCAATAAAGACTCTGGAACTTTTTAAAAAAATCATTAATTTTCTTTTTACTATTCTTATTACATGTGTCATGAGTCCACCTAACTTCTCTTGGGTTAAGAGTCCATTTCTTTCATTCATTTATTCACTCATCCATCAATTAGTCTTTTACTGAGAGAATCTTTTATATACCAGATATTGTTCCAGAAGCTGGTGATACAGTTACAAAAAACTAGAGTCCCTATCCTCATGGAACTTAAATTCTGAGTTAGACACAATGAACAAAAATATACTTTTCTTTGTCTTTTCAAATAAACTCACCATATGTATAACCTTTTCTAAAATGACCCTTTTTCAGTCCTGCCAGATTAAAAAAAATCCCTCAGGGATTAACTGATAAAAAATAGAAAAATATTGAAAAATGTTTAAAATGTGTTTAGTTTTTCAATTTACGAAGGTGGAATAACAATTCATTTTGTGAGATACAGCACCTAATAGCTGGATTAGGATTTGGGTGTCCAGGGTTTTGGTCCCCACTCTATTAGTGACTAGTGAAATAGCTCTGAGCAAGTCAAAACATTTCTGTACTTTCATTTTCTCATATGGAAAGTTTCCTCAGATCACTCAGGTGCCTCCTACCACTCCCACCCCTCCCCATCTGCCCTCGCCTGCCTGTGTAAGAGTCAGGAAACACGAAATTTAACAGCCTTTGAAACAAAGCAGATAATTAAAGCAGTGCTGTTCTCAGATTGTGTTATTCTCTTTGTATTTTAAAAGAAGTCAAATACATTAATGATAGCAATTAAGCAGACACATATCACCCCCTCCCCTTTACTTCAAACTATTCTTCAAGGTAGAGACTAACAGTGAGCCAGGTCAGGAAAAACTTTTATTTTTCAATACAGTCCCACACTACAGCCAGTCACTTTCTAGTTCTCTTACATCTTTCACATACAGCCTTTGCCAAAGTCTGCCGTTCTATCTACCAAAATCTTTCCCCTCCTGATCATTTCTAAATTTCTGTTGCCACTACATCCTCGTATAGATACTCCCCCATAATCTCTTATCCAATGAAAGGACAGTCTTACTAACAGGCTAACAAGGAAAAATAAATTTCTAACTGGCAGCCACTAAGAGCAGTATGAACTCTGCCTCTCAGATTATTAGTAGCATGAGTATCTCTCTCTTCCACGGAGATGTTTACCTAGCAATTAAAAGGTGCTGAGCTAACCAAAGGAAAGCATAAATTCTCATTAACATTCACCAGAGCTGGTCAATTCCCATTCCAAAAGGGAAAAGAGTCTTCAGGAGAAAGGGGAGAAGAAAGGGTCAACAATCTGATCAACTGTCATTTTAGATTCACCACCTACTATATACACAGAAAGAAGAAGGAAAAAAGGTTTTTTTGAGTTTGTTTTAACAGCCGTGAAGGGTCCCTGGGCGGACAGACAGGGCACGAGCTCCCCCCACCATTTCAAGGAGAGATGGCACCAGATGTCTCCTGCTGTCAAAAAGAAACCAATTCCTATTATCAATCTACTAAGTGAGAGACAGAAACAGAAAAGGACAAACTCAGCAATTTCTCTCAGCCATCCTCAACTGATTGGGCTACAATCATAAATCTCCCCCTATCTCTCCTCAGCCTACCCTAATAAAGTCATTTGGCCTCAGGGCCAGAGCCTCTATTTCTTGGTGCTTCTCTATATCCTGAACTGTGATAATTCTTTCTCTTCTTACGTATGGCCTTCATACTCTAGCACCCAATTAAATTGATCTCTAATCAAATTTATCCACAAAAAGGAAGGAGACTGAGCAATACATTGCCCATGTCTTCTAAGAAAACAGCACCCTGTTGAAAGTTGAAAAGCCGACAGCTACCACCTCACTACTGGAGACCACAGTAGTAGGACGCTGGGACTTCTCTTCCTCTGAGAATTATCAAAACTAATTCCACTACCAATTATATCACTGCTGAAAATACAAGTCTTTCTGGATTATCTATTTTCATCCAAATATTCATCTCAGTCCTGATCTGTATTTCCCCCATAGGAATTAAATTCCCAACCCTGCAGACCTTTCCAAATTCATTCTTTTGAACTTCTATTTCATGATTTGCAGTCTCCTATAGTTTCAACAACTCTTCTCTTGCTGTAACTGAAATCCAGCTGGTCTGAAACGTATCATCACCCCTGTAGTCAAACAATCAAACTTTCCTTATCGGAACCACACGCTGTCCCAGCTGTGCAACCTTTCTGAACTTTTTGCTTTTATCTGCTGACCTGTTGGTCATGCTCCTTCATTCACTGAAAGCTTTGGCACCTGGATCGCAGTCCTCCTCATTCACGTCGATAATGTGCAATGTTATGACTTCTCAGTTTCTTGCCCATCTCACCTTTAGTGATCTGTTCCTCTACTTTCTCCAGTTATTGACCCTAGTACCATACCCTGAACCTTGCCATCACCGGTAAAAGAAATTTCTAATTTAAAAAACCTGTTCTTTGACCATATGTCTTTCCAGATTATTTCAATTAAAATGCCAGCCTGTTAACCCACTACTTCCTCATCATCCTATCTTGTCCTCTGCTTCTTTCTGTCCTCACTTTTTTAATCCACAGTCCATAATTACAACCACTTTAGAGATTATGAGCCATCATTATATATCATAATGTATTTGCATTTTATCTGTATTTATAAAAGTATTTACAAATACTTTTAATCGCATGTCTCTCTTGAACTAACTAAACTCAAGTCCTGAATAAATTCAACTTGCTGTTTTCTTGTTTCTTGTACCTTAACAAAAATTGCTAGATGGAAAATCATGCATTCAAGTAGACTGCTGTCATTTCAAATGAACTACTAAATCCAAGTGAGCAATCCAATATTGTCCAGCATTCTTAGCCACATTTTTCTAATAAATACTTGCCTATTTTCTAACAACTCTCCCAAGTTTCTTTGTCCTCCCAAGTTTTTCCTTTCTTCACTCTTAGCCAGTGACCCTCATCTTATGCTTTGAGAAAATAGAAACCAACAGTTGATAACTATTTTCCCTTCGCAAAACTTAAAATCTAACTCTCTCCCTCAGCAATCTTGCTCTCTCGCTCTCTGTTGTATCTACACAGGTCTTGAAATTTACTTGGCACAGGACCCCTTTTCACTCTCAAAAATATGCGAACCTCAAAGAGCTTTTCCTTATGTGAATTATATCTATTGATATTTATTGTAGTAGTAGTAGTTAAAGCAGAAATTTTAAAAATAATCTATTTTGGAATAAAAATAAACATTTTTATGAAAAGAAATAACTGTTTCCCAAAAAATAGTGGAAAGAATGACCTTGTTTTATAGTTTAGCAAATCTTTTTAATATGTGGCGTAATAGAAGACATCTGGATTCTGATACCTACTTGTACATTTAATCTGTTGCACTATATTGTTTTGGTTTAACTATATGAAAATCTGGCCCCACACAGATGATAAGTAGTTAGAAAATGGAGATGTACTCAAATATTTTCAGATAACTGTGGATATTATTCCTGGATACTAAGTTTGACAAGATAATGCACAATATGGGTCCAGAAATCATAGCAAAGAACATTTTGTACTTTGTTACATAAAATCCACTGGTCTCTCATGCACTTCAAATGGATCTATTACCCATGCATGATTTTGTAACATCATGCATTGACTGGTTATTTGAAAACACCAGTTCACAAAGTTAAAGATTTTCTAAATGTTGACACATTTACTTATGTAATAAAAAACAGACCACATTTGTTAATAACACTACTAATCTCATTAGTTAAGCTTTGAGAGGCTGTCAAGTTCATGGTGATATATACAAATTTTCCAAAATTCTAATTCTTGCTTGAAACCTCTACTTTTATCACTGTCAACATATACCAGTTGTTTCCCTTGAAGTGTCAGGCTTACTTCATTACTTTTCAAGAAAATTTTTGCCAAATACCCAACTTTGAATAAACATAGTGTGTCAGTCATTCTTTGAAGTAAAAACAGTGTTCCATAAAAAAAACAAACAGAAAAAAAAAAAAACAAGCTAGTTCAATTTTCAACTCAAGCTGCCCAAGAGCTTTTCTTTAAGAAAACCACCATTCTCTGGCATTCTCTGGTATGCAGAAGACGTGTACTCAAGCATCAAAAGTTAGTAAAGTTGGCCGAGCGCAGTGGCTAATGCCTGTAATCCTAGCACTCTGGGAGGCGTAGGCGGGCGGATTGCTCAAGGTCAAGAGTTCAAAACCAGCCTGAGCAAGAGCGAGACCCGGTCTCTACTAAAAATAGAAAGAAATTAACTGGCCAACTAAAAATATATACAGAAAAAATTAGCCAGGGATGGTGGCGCATGCCTGTAGTTCCAGCTATTCAGGAGGCTGAGGCAGAAGGATTGTTTCAGCCCAGGAGTTTGAGGTTGCTGTGAGCTAGGCTGACGCCACAGTGCTCTAGCCCTGGCAACAAGGTGAGACTCTGTCTCAAAAAAAAAAAAAAAATGAATAAAGTTAATAATTTTTACTACTTGATAAAGAACAAACTTCAATGAACTTGCCTTTGTCTTTTTTTTTTCTGCTTTAAACTGCAAGTGTGTGGTGTTGAAGAATATAGAGATAGCAGTTTGGTGCCACTGCCTTAATTTGTGCTAAGGCACCAGCAGTTCTGCCCCCCATTGCTTTTGTACCATAAGTACAACTGTCAAAACAATAAAAAGGCAAATAATGGCTTAGTATGAAAATAGTTTTGACCTGCTAAAAGAACCACCACCTATCTCTAAGCTGTCATCTTTGGTCTGGTTAACTATTAATGTCAACACCTCAGTGGACATAAAGGAATAACATTTATCGGGTGTCGGGCAGGTGGGAGAGGTGGGAGGGGGAGGAGGGGATGGGTATATACAAACACAATGAGTGAGATGTACAATGTTTAGGGGATGGTCACGCTTGAGGCTCTGACTCGAGGGGGGAGGGGGGCATGGGCAATATGCATAACCTTAACACTTGTATCCCCATAATACACTAAAATAAAAAATATATATATAACAGTTTTGTACCTAATCTCCCTGCATTCACCCTTGCATCTAATTCCTTCTCTACACTGTTGCCAGAATGATTTTTCTTGCTATTTAAAACTCTTCAAAGCTGTCTAACTTTCCTTAGAATGAAATCCCAATTTCTTATAATATTAGCCTATAAGGGTCTACATAATTTAGCACCTGTCTACATTTCCAAATTTTTTATCTCTCAATCCTCTGATTTACTAAGTTCTAATCATACGAATCATTTTTCATTTCCTTGAAAAACAATTTCTTACTTCACGGTCTTTCCTTACTTCAGCATTTCTGTTCAACGATTGCTCTTCCCTTGTTTCTTCCCACAGCATGCTACTTATCAAACTCAACTTAGACATTATCCTTTCCAAGAACTCTCCCTGACCACCCAATCCAGAGTAGGTTCCCTTCAGTTCTGTATTACTGTACTATTTTCCTTTGAAGGACTTTTCAGAATTTGCAAATAGTTCTTTGTTTATCTATTGTCATTTGTGCCCCACATGGAGTACAAACTCTGTAAAGTGAGGAGCACTTAAATCTTACTTTATACATAGTGGATACTCTAAATTTAATTTGTTGAATCAATGGATGCATTTCTCAAGTATTTCTATTAACCAAAAAGAACTCATTCTAAAGTGTATTTAAATCAGTCTTGTCTCAAAATTGAAATTCTGACTACCTTAATGAATAAGCAGTTATACTGAATCTTAATTGTATTTTTTAAAAACAAAATGATTCTCTCTGGCTTTCACCTTTCTATTTAAGATCCTTGAACTTACCATGTATGGCTTCTTGGTAACCAGGTGTCTTTGCCAACTTTTTCAATGCAAAACTTTTGAGGCCCATTACTTCCTAAACCAGGGAAATAAGACAAAATTTATCTGGTCTATTAAACTTTTTGGTTTTGATAACTAGTTAAGTAACAGAACATGTCACATAGCCATATGAATGACATAGAAAAAAACAAAAGAAGAAATTTGCAGTGTAAGTTGCTTCTGCCTGGAGAAGCTTCTTATTGCTGCTGAGATCCAACAAGAAGAATTATATCAGTGGAAAGAAAACTATTTCTACAGAATCTTGCTCCCTTCACAATCACCCTAGGGAGCAAAGTAATAGCCATCTAGGCTATATGAGGACACTTTCATTTTTGTCTTACTAATGCCTTTGATATTAACCATTCCTTTATCTTTCTTCTGGAAGAAGCCCCCCACAGAGCACAGAAGAATAATCCTTGGGTTCGAGTCTATTGTATGTCTTAAGGCCATTACTATCATAAAATTATCTACAGAGAAAATGTGGTGAAAATATATTTACCCATGAGCTCAGCAAATCCTCCTAGAGGTAAACGACAGGTTCCAGTGACAAATTGCAACAGTCGCATTCTTACTTCATTGTCTGTCTCCTTCACAAACTGTGCAACAAAATCAAATGTACTTTAATATAAAATAAATGCTAAGTTATCTTCAGTAATGAAAAACATAGTAGACACTTGAAGAAATAATACTGAACGTGAAATTGGTTCAAAAGATGTGATAAAAATTTGCTATGGGATTTATCATTTATTAAGGTGAAGCACTATGCTAAGTATGCTATAAATTCTTACTTCAGTCAATCTTCACAATAACATGGTGGGCCACTGTTACTATTACATACATCTTACAGACAGGAAATAAATGAGAGAGGCTTAGGAAGGTTAAGTCACTTGTCTAAGGTCACACCACTAATAGGCACATGCAGGGCAGATGTCGGGTTATAACATAACAGCTATCACTTATTAAGGGCTCCTGCCAAATGCTTTCGTGTATTTATCCCACACAATAATTCTATGAGACAGGTACCAGCATGAGCATCCCCACTGCATATATAAGAAAATGAAAACCTCCACAAGTTAAATAACTTGTCCTTCTCAAACTGCTGGTAAGTGGCAGAACTAGCATTTGAACTCAGGTCTTGTCGATTTCTAAAGCATTGTTATTCTTCCTTGAGTCACCTACCTCTCCCATTTATGCTACAGAAAACAAATGAACACCTCCCTACTGCCACTCTTAATAGTTTGTGGGATTTTCTCTTACTAAATCCCATTTTCTCAATGCTTTGTGTTCTTCCTGACTGGTATCTGAAAAACCAAAGCATATATATTCTTCTGAAATTATTTCATTGAGTAGTTCTTTCCAAAGAAAGACATAAATGGGTAATGTGGTGAAATACTGATTTGACTAGTTTGAGTATAACAGAAAGCAAGTAATTTAGGGAGCAGACTGAGCATAGAAATGTGTCTTGAAAATAAGGAATAAACTTCAGCTAAGGATAAGACAAAACACTGTGCCAATCATGACCAAAAATGTTTCAGTGAAGAACTGTGTTGCAAAAATGTCATCAAAGCACAAGAAACAGAGCTTATTATCATGTCTGCCATAAGACAAGCACAAGAAACAGAGCTTATTATCATGTCTGCCATAAACCTCGCCACTTTCCCTAAAACAAACCCAATTCAGAAAACAAGTATTCATTTGAATTTATATAACCCTAAACACAAGCTCCTTAGCTACGCAGATACAAGTGTCCAAATAGAAAGTCAGGAAATACCAAGTGTAAGGAAGCTAGTAAAGACCCTAAAAGGGAAGAGAGTACAGACACCTGCCCGCATACTGTATATAATGCAATTCAGATACTTTAAGCTTGAAAATGGATTTATTCCTGCCTATTTATTTATGCACTTATAATAGATAACAGTATAGACTTGAGAAGACAGTACGTAGAGTACAGCATGAAAAGCAGCTTTCCCACCTTTGCCTCCAACTGCCCAGCTCCCCTTTAGAACTGCTGCCAGCTTCTTCCCTGTCTTTTCAGATGGTGTGTTCCTATACTAGCATACATTTTTATTACACAGACTACAAATTTTCTTTTTAACCAAATAGCACCATATTATACACATTGCCTATCACCTTCCTTTCCCCTTAATATGGTACTGAAACATATTATTCTCCAATATTTTTGCTAATTTGCATATTAACAAAGGAAAGAAAAAGAATGACAACAAGGTATAGAATTATAAAAAAGATGTACTACAGTTTATTTACTCAGTCTTCTCCTGATGGACATTTAGGTTGTTTCATTTCTGTTAGTACACCAAAATGCCACATTAAATACTTTGGTATGTGCCATTGTACACATGTTGAAATATATTTTAAGATAAATTTCTAGAAGGATCCACCATTCTTTAAAATATTAGGCAATAAACTCATGACACATATTCTTATGAAAACATGCAATTTTTGGGAAATCTTACTATAGTAATAAAAAACCCAGTATTACTTTTCACCTGAAAGTGAAACAAGTAGAAGTAAACCAAAAGTTCAGTCATCAAGTTGCTCAAATGAGTCTCAATTAGTAGCATATTTATGTGAAGAATATCCCTGCACTAGAGATTTTAAATTCTCAAATAAACACATAAAAGAAAACAAAAAGTCTATTGAAATGTGCTTCAAAATTAGTATGGTGCACTTGGATTGCAGAGACCATCCTATTAGAGTTTAAGCCAAAACACAAAAAATAAAAATAAATCAGTAAATAAAGTCATTCTTGGACATTATCCCCCAGATTATTCTAATTCCTTAGCATTTTATCACCTTTAGAGGCATTAAAGTATCTGTACTCATTTTCTCATTATAAGCATACTTTCTTACTTCCAGAATTGAGTGAAACTTATACATTACTTTGATACCTTTAGAAAAAATGCTATGCCTACAACTATTACCATTAAACTATTACTTAAAAATTCTGTCATTCATTCCTTCATTTAGAAAGACAGTCCAAAGAAGCAATGGAAAATATTTTGAACAAGTGTTCACACTATGCACTTCAGATTTAGAATTGGAAGACTAAAAATCATATCCCAAAGCAGTTTCCATTAAAAAAATATAAACTAATTATAACCACCATTTAATTAGAAAATATTTTCACTGAATATTTTGTTTCAGAAAGATAAAAGCGAATACCTGCCAAAACCAAATGATTTGCTTGCTGTTTCTTGTATAATGTCGATAAACAGTATTTCTCTGCCAATCTGCCAAATCGACCTCCTGCATGCCACACAACATAACCTGGAAGTGAGCACAGAATCAGGCCTCAATAAAGATTTAGTGAAGAAAAGAATTATATGACTAGAATTTTCTAATGCACAGTTATGCACATAATTATGTGAACAGCGATGTGCAGACCAAATGATTAAAGTAAGCAAATCCAGCAAAATTTGTGGCAATTTAGCATAAAGAATTCTTTGGTACTTTATTTTATCCATGTTCATTGAACTCAAATTGAAAATAACCATTATAGTAACTATTCTTCAAGAAAAACATCAGCAGTACTGAAAAGCGTATCTCCTTTACATATAGTCCAAACTGGGTATTTAAAATGATTCGTTTCAAACATAAATTTCTGGTTCCTCTTTTTTTAAATCTATGCTTTTAAAAAGTAAAAAATAAACTAACCTCATTATTCATTTATTCAGCCTATTGGGAATAAAATATTCTACATATATGAAATATAGAACATTATCATTATATCACTTTTTATAGCCATTATCCCCAGATCTGGCTTTAGGTGATTTCACCTTAGATTACATTTGTCTTTTTGAGAATGTTATGTATATGCACACATACCTATTTTCGTCATATCTAGTACACACACACACATTTTTTCTGCTCAATGCAGTATTTTTGAGATTCATCCATGTTGTTGTACCAGTAGTTCATTCTTTCATATCATTGAATAGTATTCCATTGTATGAATATACAACAATTTGTTTGCCCATTCAGTCACTGACAGATATTTAGGTTACTTTCAATTTTTGGCTTTGATAAATAAAGTTGTGATGAACATTTATGTACATTCATTGTATAGATATATATTTGATTTCACTGGGCTTAACATGTAATAGTGGAACTTGTAGGTTATAAGGGAGATGTACATTTAACATTGTAAGAAACTACAAACACTATCCCAAAGTGGTATTTCGTTTAGTTTTAATTTGCATTTCTCCAAAGACTAATAAAGCATCTTTCCATGTGTTTACTTGCCATATGTATATCTTCTTTAGTGAAGTGAATCTCTGTCCATTTAAAAATGTTTTTTGTCTCAATTTTAATGTTAAGTTTATAAAAATATATTCTGGATATAAGACCTTTGTCTCAATAGTTTCTTCCAGTGTGTAGGATGTCTTCTCATTTACTCAACAATGTCTTGGGTTTTAGTTTTAGTTTTGTTTTTTTTTTTTGAGACAGAGTCTCACTCTCTTGCCCAGGTTAGAGTGTCGTGGCGTCAGCCTAGCTCACAGCAACCTCAAACTCCTCAGCTCAACCAATCCTCCTGCCTCAGCCTCCCATGAAGCTGGGACTACAGGCCCACGCCACCATGCCTGGCTAATTTTTTCTATTTTTAGTACAGATGGGGCCTCACTCTTGCTCAGGCTGGTCTCGAAATCCTCAAGCAATCCTCCTGCCTTGGCCACCCAGAGGGCTAGGATTACAGGCGTGAGCTACCGCATCTGGCCTGGTTTTTAATTTTGATAAAGTCGAATTTTTCCATATTTTTGTTTTAGTTATTGCTTTTTGTGTTCTCTCTTAGAAACTTCTGCCTATACCAAGTTTTCTTTTCAGCTTTTACATATACGCTTATGATTTTTTTCCTTTTTTGAAACAGGATCTCACATTGAAGCCCAGGGTAGAGCACAGTGGTACAATCATAGCTTGCTGTAGCCTCGAACTCCTGGGCCCAAGCAATCCTCCTGTCTCAGCCTCCTGAGTAGCTAGGACCATAGGTGCATGCCATCATGCTCCTCCGATTTTTTTATTTTTTGTAGAGACAGGGTCTCACTATGTTGCCTAGGCTGGTCTCAAACTCCTGGGCTCAGGCACTCCTCCTGCCTTGGTCTTCCAAAGTGTTGGGATTACAGATGTAAGCCACTATACCTGGTCTCCTTCTAATTTTAGAATCAGCTTGTAATTTTCTAAAAAAATTTGCTGGGATATTGTTGAACCTATAAATCAATTTGGAGAGAACTAATATTTTAACAATATTTAGTCTTTTGATATGTAACACGATATATCTCTCCATCTATTAATTTTTTGATGTGCCTTTGGTTAAATTTGCTCATTTTTTTGATGTTTTAGTAAATGAAACTTTAAAATCTCAATTTCAAGTGTCTGTTTCTAGTGCAAAAAAATACAATTAATTTTTTATTATTAACCTTGTACCTACCACCTTGTTAAATTCATTATTATTTCTACTAGTTACTTGGTAGGTCTCTTAGGATTTTCTAAGCTGACAACCATATTGTCATCTGTGAATACAGACAGTTTTACTTCTTTCCAACCCTTATGCTTTTTATTTCTGCTTTTGTTTTATTGCATTGGCTATGGCACTTGGTATAATGTTGAAAAGAAATGGTGAGAGTAGACATCTTTGCCTTGTTCCCAATCTCAGGAAACCTTTAAAATGTTACCATTTGGAATGATGGGAGTTTTTTGTTATTGCTGCTGCTGCCTTTTATCAAACTATAAAACTTGCCTTCTATGCTAGTGTGATATGCATTTTTATAAAGAATGACAGTTATATCTTCTTAAAGTTTAAACAAATTTTAACTTATAAGGGGGACATGATTATGAAGTCATTATTTTGGATAATAGTATGAATAACCATTATTGTGGTATTACTCATGGTAGAGATAATTAATGGGAGTAGAAAAAAAATAATAGAGTAGGAATAAAAATCAAGACAAAGCAAAACTAAAAAAAAAAAAAAAAATGTGTATTTTCTTATAGCTCTGTACTATCAGCTAAAGGCAAATCAATAACCAGTAAGGGCTTCAGTCTCCTTATATATAAAAGAAATTTATCATATGGGCTACCTATTTCACAGGATTGTATGTAAGAACATTATAAACATTACCAACAGTATATTTTCATTACTATTTCATATACGTTACCAAAAGTATGCTCCTTTTCTTTTCCTTCTTGACCTACTGTTTTAGTTTCATGTCTGCTCTAATATAGGGCTCTCACTTCCTCTTTGACTGGGTGGGCCTCTAAAATAGGTGTTCTTAATTGGGGTTGTGGAATATTTTTGGTCGTTGAATTTAGAGGATGCAAGATTGTTCTTATTCAGATTCTTAATGAAGAGTGTGATTTTAAAATAGATTAATAAATACTACTTAAGAAAGATGTTTTCTATGCTATTCTTCTAATATACTTCTGCTACTTTTTGTAAGCAAACTTTCAAGAAAGATGTTAACCACATTTAGTGAGAGTCTACCTATCAGTCAGGTTCAGAGTCCTGATTTTTCTAAACATCAGCACTCAGTATCCACAAGTTCTGTATCTGTAGATTCAAACAATGAGGTATTGAAAATATTTGGGAAAAAAATAACAATATGACAATAAAAAATAAGACAAATTTATAAAATATAGCATAACTATTTACATAGCATTTACATTGCAATAAGTATTATAAGTAATCTAAAGAAAGAAGATTTAAGGTATACCGGAGGTATGTATAGGTTAAATGCAAATACTATGCCATTTCATACTGTAAGAGACTTTAACATCCATACTTTCTAGGTCAGTCAGTTGCCAGAAGACTAATTCCTGCACAGGAACATTACTGTATAAAAATTTAAATGGCTGGGCAGGGTGTCTCATGCCTATAATCCCAGCACTTTGGGAAGCCAAGGTGGGAGGATCACTTGAGGCCAGGAGTTCAAGACCAACCTGTGCAACACAGGGAGACTCCATTTCTACAAAAAATAGAAAAATTAGCCGGGCATGGTGGTACACACCTGTAGTCCCAGCTACTTGGGAGGCTGAGGTAGGAGGATCACTTGAGCCCAGGAGGGGTTACAGTGAGGTTACAGTGAGCTATGATGATGCCAGTGTACTCTAACCTGGGCAACAGAGAGAGGCCCTGTCTCAAAAATATTTAAATGCTATTTTTCATATGCACATTTCCCTACATGAATGAACCAAGTTTCTTAGTAGTAGGCCCAACATGGCTGCAGTTAAAATATTGTACCCAAAGTGGGGCTAAAAGGAAATGCCAAAGACTATTCTAATGCCCTGCCTATATTCTAATCTATACAAAAATGTAAGACTTCAGGAATTCCTGGTAACTAATCATTAGAGAAATACAAATCAAAATCACAATGACATTGCCCATTAGGGTGGCTACTATGAAAAACAAACAAATAAAACAAAAACAGAAAATAACAAGTATTGAAGATGTGGAGGAATTAGAATCCTTCCATACTTTTGATGGAAATATAAAATGGAACAGTTGCTATGGAAAACAGTATGGCAGTTCCTTAAACAATTAAATATAGGATTACCATATGATCCAGCAATACCACTCCTGGGTATATATCCTAAAGAATTGAAAGCAGGATTTCAAACAGAGATTTGTACACCATGTTCATAGCACCATTATTCACATTAACATAAAGGAGCCCAAAAATTCATTGAGGGATGAATGGACAATAAATGATAGTGTATATACATACAACGAAATATTATTCAGTCTTAAAAATGAAGGAAACTCTGATACATGGACAACACAGATAAACTTTGAGGATATTATGCTAAGTGAAATAACTTAGTCACAAAAAGATAAATATCATATGAATTCACTTATAGGTGGTATCAAGAGTAGTCAAACTCTTAGAAACAGAAAGTAGCATGGTAGTTGCCAGGAGCTGAGGAGTTTATGGCTTGAGGAGCTGTTATGAATGAGGAGCTATTGTTTAATGGATATAGAGTTTCAGTTTTGCAAGATGAAAAATTTCTGGAGACTGGGTGCACAGTAACATGAATATGTTTCACATTACCGTGCTGAATATTTACAAATGGTTAAGATGATAAGTTTTATGTGTGCTTTATCTCACACAAAATTCCTGATATACTTCTAACAGTCTAAATACAGTTAAGACCACTAAAAATTCACGACTTAAGACTCTGATCTTTGGAGCAATTCACTATTAAACAGAGATTTCAGAAAATTCTTAGAATTATTAATAAAGTTCCAATCCCTTTTTATGACCCCTAACAGGTGTCACTGATTGATGATTCTGTGCTCACGGTGTTATCAGAGAACGTAATCGAACTCTCAGCCAATGCTACAATTAATGCCACCTAAACAACGGGATAAATGAAAGGTAGCTACATGATTTAAAAATGTGTGGATGCTGTTCTGGAAAAGTACAAACACAGCCCCTCCCCGCTTACCATTCCCCACAATAGCATAATAAAAACACCTAACCTCTAATTCTTTTTCATCAAAGTACTGTAGCCACTGAAGAGGAACAACTTCATTAAAACCATCAAGGAAAGCTTTGGTCTGTTCTTGTACTCCACGAGAAAAACGCCATTCTGTCATTAAACTGAAAATAAAGGCGATATTTAAAAATAGGTAATCTGTATATGAAGTAAAAGGCTTAAAAACATCAAGAACTTCTTAAGTTCCTTTTCTTTTTGTAAGAGGAAATATATATATACACACACACAACACAAAAATATAAATGTGTGCATGTGTATATATTATGTACAAATGTAATTTTAGAGTTAACACATGCTTCTCCATGAGGAAATGAGTTTTAGCACATTGGTAGCTATTAAAAAGGATGCTTTTAAAATAGAAATTTCTTCACTTGTCAATACAACAACCAAATCCTAGCACTAATTATTTCCCATTTATATTGAACAAGTAACTCCAAATATTGTGTGCTGACACAGGAAAAGGAATGGCCAGTAATTTAACAGTGTCTCCTCACACCATGCATTTGCCAAGAGGACTCTGACTCGAAGCCTTCCACACCAGGGAAGCAAGGGCTGTCGCAATAACGTGTGATGACAGTCTGCCCACAGGCCGTATGCTTGGATAGGTTTAGGTCCGAGAAGATTTAAAGCTGGAGAAGAAGTTCTTTACATGTTGGTTTATTGGAGAACATGAAGATTTCCTAACCAGAATGGAAGAAGTCAATTAAGATGAACACGGAACATTCTAGAAAACACATAAAGCAGCTGGAGAGTAAGGAAGTATGATTTAAGAAAGGAAGAAAATCTGTCAGGGATTTACAAAATCTGTGTAAAGAGATTCTGAAAGCAGATGAGTCTAGAAAGGAACTTCTAGAAAAACAGCATACATTAATGAGGAAAAGCCACTGATACTAGCAGGTGAAAAGAAAGCCAATTTACCCATACTCCTCCCCTTCCTCACTCCTCTTTTTATGTTCAAAAAAAGCTGGTCTTATGCTTTTCTAAGGCAAACCTTTCATCTTGCTGCCTCTAAAACTTTTCTTCATCCATTACTGACGCCTCTTTGTCCCATATCCTCCATTCTACCTTCCTACTCCTCTTCCGAGTTGTCCACAAAAGTGTTCAAGACTATTCTTCCTTCAACCCAGTGTCTCTTTTAAAGTGCTCTCCCTTTACCACACTTATTAAAAGAGTACACCATACTCACTGTTTCTCACCTCCTATTCATCCAAACTTTCAACCATGATAGTGTGCCTTACAAAATCTTCTCCCCAAGAATAAAAAAAACTTTCCTCATTAATGTTACCAAGAAACTTTTTTTTTTTTTTGAGACAGAGTCTCACTCTGTTGCCCAGGCCAGAGTGTTGTGGAGTCAGCCTAGCTCACAGCAACCTCAAACTCCTGGGCTCAAGCGATCCTTCTGTCTCAGCCTCCCAGAGTAGCTGGGACTATAGGCATGTGCCACCATGCCCGGCTAATATTTTTTTCTGTATATTTTTAGTTGGCCAATTAATTTCTTTCTATTTTTAGTAAAGACGGGGTCTTGCTTTTGCTCAGGCTGGTCTTGAACTCCTGATCTTGAGCAGTCCACCCGCCTCGATCTCTCAGAGTGCTAGGATTATAGGCATGAGCCACCACACCTGGCCAATGTCACCAAGAAACTTTTAATTGCCAAGCCTAATGTCCTCTTGTCAGTGTGCATGCTACATGAACTTCCTATAACACTGGGCATTAGCATTCCCAACTCTCATGCAATTTTTTACTGGGTACAGTAATGCTGCCATTCCTGACTCAGCTTTGGCAACTCTTTTGTTGCCTTCATTGGTTTCACTATTTCAGAAACCTTGGTGTTACTTAGATTTCTGCCTCCTTTTCTATTCTAGTTATTCACTCTCTAAAGACGATCTTTTCAACTACCAAAGTTTCAACTATCACAGAAAAGCCAGAGATTCTTAAATTCCTAAATCCTGCTTCCCTCCTGAAATTTAAGACTATATTTATAGGTCATCTGTTCTTGAATTGGATATTCCACTAACAAAATTTAAACTGTCAACCAATCCAGAGACCTCAACCATCAAATATTATTTCCCTCACTACACATAATCGATTAATCACTGAATTGGAATCATTTCTATTCCTGCAATATCCTAAAAAGCCCATTTCCTCATTTTTATCTCTACTGCATCTGCCATTGCAGGCCTATAATGCCTCACTACTAGATTACTGAAACAACTTCTTAACTAGTCTTCTTGTCTCTAATCACTCTCTTTCCCACTGTCACTCCCAATTCATCCTCCACATAGATGCCGGAATAGTCTTTCCAAAAACAACTCTGACCATCCCATCTTGGTCTGTTTTTGCTGACTCTTTACGTTAGAACCTGGCTAACACTGGAGGCTTCTGTCTAGCCACTATTTCTCACCATCTTATACCATTACTACAGCAATGTGGTTATAGATTCCCAGGACAAACTTTAAAACCTCAAACTTTAAAACCTCATCCCTTTAAAACCTCAATTCTTCTGCTCTTGCTGTTATCTCTCTTCCAAAACGTTGTTCCTCTACTGGGCAAGCTCTCGTGCAACTTTTAAGACCTAACTCATACACAACGTCCTATAAAAAAGAACTTTCTCAACTCTTCCCAGTAGAAACAACATCTCTCTTTCCACCTTGATTCTCACAGTACTTCAGACATATTTCTACCATTCATTTTTTCATATCACTGAGGTCTTATGCTGGGCACTGAAAGTATCACAACTAAAAGAGAAGGTATCACAACTAAAAGAGAAGAGAAGAACTTAAAAAAAACAAGATTATAGTTTGTTATTGTATGAGACTGAAACAAAATCCTCCAAAAATTGTTGTATTCAGGATTAGATATCAATTCTTACACAGTAAGTACACAGACAAAATTTTTTAAAATAGTGGTTACCTTAACACAAAGCATAAATTTCAAAGCAGCAAAACATTAATAAATATAAACCTCACGTGATGAAATTTTATTTAAACTGCTTTTGATATGTGAAACCATTGACAGCAGTTTTTTAAATGCTTAGGTTGTAATATTTAATAACTATTTTTGGACTTTGGAAGGCTTAAGGCTTAACAAAGAGAAAGAACAGCGCCTTATGTACTCTCTTTGTGAATATATTTTCTTCAAAATATAAAAAGCTTTACTATTTTTTTCCAATAAGCAATAAATGCTCACTGCACAAAAAAGCAAAGAAAAATACCTCAGAGAGTACAAAGAGATACAAAGAAAATCAGTTATTGTAATTTCTCTCAGAGAGAACTGGTTTAGCAGAAAACTAGGAAGAGGCCTAGAATGTCATGCTAAGGTGGCTGCAATTAACTTAGTAAGCAGAAAGACACAAAGGATGTGAATTTGAAAGGCCATAGCATTTTACAGGAGAAGAAGAGAAGACAGAATTGCTTTGACATTTCTGAAAAGTAACACAGTGATATTAAATACTTTTTGACCTAATAAATTTACTTCTTATAACTCTATCCCACAAAGACAAGTAGCAGGGATGTATGGATTCACGCTCAAGGAGGTTTTCTTCTGCTTTATATGTAGGGGCTCAAACTGGACACAACCTAAATGACCCCTAGTAGCAGAAATGGCTGAATAATATAGAATATACCATAATTTATCTAGCTCTCAGCATATGATTTAGATCTATCTCTACTGACCTGAAGCACAGAAAAAGCAAGCTACAGAGTAATGTGAATGATATGATCCCATTTTTGAAACAAATATAAAAAACAAACATAAAAAACCTGAAAGGAAGAGACAAAGATAATAGCTAAAACCCAAGTCTAAAAGAGTATGAAAATGGCTGTACCATTAATAGAAGAGGTCAACAAGAGATGATAGAAAAAAGGAAAAATTTCATTTTGGGCATACTAAATTTAAGAGGGGTCATTTAGTAGTTGAGGAATATGGTTCCAGGGCCCAATGTGGCCCACTATCTGTTTTTCTTCCACAGCATGTGAGCTAAGAATAGTCTTTACATTTTAAAAAAGAGGCTGAAAAGTATTAAAATAATAATATTTTTAGATATGAAAATTATATGAAATCAAACTTCAGTGTCCAAAAGTAGTTTTACTGGAGCATAATCACACTTACCTGTTCACACATTGTCTACAGCTGCTTTTGCACTATATCACAGAGCTGAGGAGTCGGAATAAAACCATATGTGGCCGGCAGCCTAAAAAATTTACGGTACTACCTGTTTCTTTCCTGAAAAAGTTTGGAGCACCTGCCTGGCAAATGGAACTTATTTCTAAAGTTCAGATATTACTTTATAAATTTGAAGCTATGGTAGCAGAATATTTAGAGAAGCAGGATGAACAAAGAGCCTTAGAAAAACATCCATATTTAGGACATGGAGATTTAGAGAACCACCATTAAAAAGGAGAAAAATGAAGAAAATCAGTATGATATGGGACCATGGAATTCAATACAACAGAGTTCCAAAACAGAGGTTGTGGTGAGCACTATTAAAAGCATAAATTAAAAAAGGAAAAATGACACGACTAACTAATGAACATTAGACTGATGGTCAAAGCTTGAGTTCCAGACTTGGTTTTGCTACTACCTAACAGAGCTTCAGTACCCTCACCTAAAAATGAAGGGCTGCACATTCTTTGCAAAGCCTTTTGTAGTGTCAATATTTTATATTTTTGATCTGAGCAAAGGCAGAATGGTTACAGGAAGTGGAAGTGGGAAAGTGAAGGTTGTCAAATATTCTCTTACTTCAAGAACATTGGTACTGCTGAGAACTTCTCAAAGGAGTGAAAAAGGGATACAATTAAGGGTACAACAGATAGAGGATTTAGTTCTAAAATGTTCTAGAAGTTCTAGAAATTAAGCTTAAAAAAGCATATCACCTTACCCAATATATTCATCTTTGTTTTCCTCAGTGACCAGGATATTAGAACCTCCCAACTTCAGGTCATGTGAAGTAACTTTTCCCAAAATCTCCATGTCAACAGAAAAGTACATTTCTAAGCCACATTCTTCGATGTTGTTGTCTCTGGAAGAAATAAATAAGTAAATATATATATATAATGTGTGTGTGTGTGTGTATATATATATATACACACATACACACACACACATACACACACAGATTTACAAAATGTATAAATGGATTTCAAGAAAATGCCTTATTGAAAAAATAAATCTCAAACCTTATCCAGATAAGGGAGTTATAAAATTCAGTGTCAATAGATTCCAAATCCTTAATAGTAAGTTTTTTACTTAGCATACGCTTGTAGAATGGTAAAGAGAAACCAGTATCAATAAACTTTCCATGAAATAGTGCCTGTCAAGAAAAACAAAAAATTTTATTTAACAACCACAAAATAACAATTTCTTATATAGAGATTAATACAGAGAAATCACAATGCTTTAAAGGCAAAAAAAAAAAAAAAAGCACTTAGTAAGTGAACAGCGTAAATCATGAAATCTAAAATATTATAGAAAATGCTAAGCATGAAAAACAAATCAGAGTTAAAACAAACTCTACTTCACTGAGGTCAAACACTTAACCATATTATGTACTATCAAAAGCTGTGAACAGGATGATAGAGGACCTCTATTATCAATTTTACTTTTCCTAAATGTTTTATAAATAAATATTTTATAAATCAAATTAACCTCACTGGATGAAGAACTTAGGAAGGGCCCTGAACACCTGGAAAGGCCCCTCTTCCATTCCTTTACTTGAAATTTTCAAGACTAACCTGTTATGCCTTCACTACTATTTACAACAGCCACCACAAGAAGCCTCAGACTCCTAGCAATTTTGAGGATCTAAAAAAAATCCAGTGAGGCCGGGTGCAGTGGCTCACGCCTGTAATCCTAGCACTCTGGGAGGCTGAGACGGGAGGATCGCTCAAGGTCAGGAGTTCAAAACCAGCCTGAGCAAGAGCGAGACCCCGTCTCTACTATAAATAGAAATAAATTAATTGGACAACTAAAAATATATAGAAAAAATTAGCCGGGCATGGTGGTGCAGGCCTGTAGTGCCAGCTAGTTGGGAGGCTAAAGCAGGAGTATCGCTTGAGCCCTGGAGTTTGAGGTTGCTGTGAGCTAGACTGACGCCACGGCACTCTAGCCGGGGCAACAGAGTAAGACTCTGTCTCAAAAAACTAACTAAATAAATAAAATTTAAAAATCCAATGAATCTATTACTTTAACACTATTCCTCAATCCCCTCAGGAAATTATTTTTCTCCTTACTCAGTTTAGATTCTATTGTCAATCATTACAATAACTCCCTTGAATACCTGACCTTCAAACTCTGCCTCCTCAGATGTATTTCTGGCAAAATCTCAAACTTAAGCTAAATTCAACTCTCAGCTTACTCAATGTCTGCACCTAGGCAGTCGAACATGCTAGAAATTCATATACAACCAAGCTGATTCATACCAACAATCTTATCTCCCCACTGTTGTATTTCCTGGTAATCATATTTCCCTATTGCATTCACAACTTACCCACTCTCCTAGATGATCTATGTCATTCTTATTCCTCCTTTGCTCAAATACTTGCTTCTTCCCACAACTTACTCTGAGCTAATGATCTTACTTCCAATTTCACTGAGGAAACAGAAGCAATCAAGGTAGAAACAGAAGCAATCAAGATGTGGTAGAACACAGAACTTTTCTGTGTTCTACCACATTTGCTCACTACTACCATCTGAATCCATATACTCTTACTATGGATAAACTTTCTATTACTTCTATGTGCATTAAATAAATCTCTTCCTCTCCTCCTTCCTCATTGCTCCCATATTCCTCATATTAAAGGCAAAAAAGCCCTTAGTAAGTAAACAGCATAAATCATGAAAACTAAAATATTACACATTTTATAAGCTATGTATTGCTGGGAGTCTGGGGCACCTACTCAAAACTCTTACACAAATTTCCTAAAGTTTACACACACTATCTCTCAGTCTCATTTCCTACTACATTCTGTCTCATATACTCTGCTCCAGCTCTGTTCCTCTCTTTCTCAATCAAGAATGCTCTTCTTTCACCTTGGAGCCTTTGTTTCACTGTTCTCTATGCCTAGAATGTTCTTCTCCAAGATATCTGCATAATCCAGTCCTTTGCTTTCTTCATGTTTCTGTTCATGGGTTGCCCATCAATAAGGCCTCCTCCAACCATGCTATATAAAAAAGCAACATTCTCTTTCCCTTAGCACATAGTTTTTGTCTCCACCTAATGGAATTTAGATCCCTGAGAACATGGACTATGTCTTTTTTTTTTTTTATCTCCAGTGCCTAGAACAGTGCTTGGCATTATAGTAGGCTCTCAATAAATATTTATCAAATGAATAAATAATAAAGTACAAATAAACATATAAATACAAACACTTCTCAAGACTATAGTTTCACAAGGGCTTCTGGAAAGTTCTAAAAAAATCCAAAAACATTAATCAAATGCAATTCTTAGATACCTCAGATTTTCCTTTTACAGAAAAGCTGTCATACTAATTAGACTTTAATTTATACAATGAAAGTTAAGACTAAGTGACTACATAAATAATCCTCATATTCATAATCTTAGATTTCATACAAGTACTCAAAAAAATAAACTATATTTTGACACTCCCTAAGAAAACTTCCTTGGTAACAAAATAAGTCCTCTGAAATATCTGTGAAGAAAGCAAAGTTTAAATAAAGTAATTAAATAATTTAAAGTCAAGAACTCACCATGGCAATAAAGCGACCAATGAAGCAGAAGTATGAAAGATGGTCTGGATTAATGGTTGACGCTGGATTTATCTGCAAGCAATAGTTGTTCTTGCCTGCATACTCAAACAAGCAATACATCGGGTTCAAAACTTCATGTGAAAGCAAGAAAAACCATTCTCTATAAGAAAGTAATTCGGGATTATTTTCTAACATTCATATATATATATACGCGAATTCACAAACTGATCTTAAATATACCCATACATATATTATACCTCTGTTCGACACCCTTTAACAACTCACTGCCCAATTCCTCAGCCCTCCATTTAAGTTCTTCTATGATCTGGCTCTCCATTCAGAGTTACCTGCTAGTTCTTGTGTTGCCAAACTACAAGCTCACTGTTAATCATATATAACATGCTATTTCTACACCATAATTTTGCCTAGGGTATGTCTCTTCAACTTAAACTGAACTTATGTAGATCTCACTTTTTCTCAGTCCAGCTTAAATCCCATGTTAGCAATTTTTTGAAGCAATTTTCAGTGTATTTGTACTAGTCATTTAATACTTTGTGGTGACAACCTCACATTATTCATGTTTATACACATGACCTGCCCATCCACCAGATATAAGCTCCTCAAAGGTAAAGGTCATGTCTTTATATACTTTTTTTGTATCCTTAACTCTTATATGCACTCTAGGATCTATATATGATAGGTTTTAATATATATTTGCTGGTGATACATAGTACTGTTGCTATGGAACAGTTTCAATTTTACTGTCAATGCAACAAAAATGAAACTAAAATTGAAAGGGTGAAATCTTTAGATGTGATAACCAATCTTTTAAACCACCTATTTTGACTCTTTTAAAAAGTCTAATATATGAAATCCAACTAGATAAAAGATACTACAAAATAAGCTGAATTTGCAAAAGATTCTTTTCAGCAGCAATTTCTAGGGTTCCAAACTCAAATGCTTATAGTGATCAGGGAGTATAAGAAGCTTCCTTCTCTATTTTCTAGATGGTGCTCACATTCTCTGCTTAGTCACAGTCCTCCATTCCTCATTATATTCCTACTAAAATTATTGGCTTTAAGGAAGAAGAATTTCTAGGCACATTATCATAGTCCTTTCGAAGACTGAGCAGTGGTGGGCACTGTAATGAAACAGAGTGCATTCTATCTAAGGGGAAACAATTACTCTGATTCAGTCAACTGATGTCACATGAGAAGCTGGGAATGTAGATCTAATGTTTTTAAAGAGAAGCCAGAAATCTTGATTCTTCAGTATAATCTAGTGATTTTGGGTGTTACCAAGTAATTTACAAAATTTAAAATCATGAATGGAGCACCTCTATGCAAGCTAGATCTGTCCTGGCAGCCTGTTTACAAATTATTTTCTAAAGCTTTCAAAATATAATTCCTGGAACTGCCTAAAGGGTAGAGAAGGGAGTCCCTAAACAAAATCAACCAAGAAATGATAAACACCAATTCATACAGCTAAGTCCAGTCCTAACATAACAGTGAACCCAAGTGACTTCCCTTTGTGATGAGGCTGAAGTAAGACATGCCCCTAGGGAAAAGGACTGAGTAGATCTAGTGAGAATGTGTTTAGATACACATACAAAAACTAGGAATAAATTCTCCAGATGCTTCAGATTACTTTTAGTACACAGCAGCCCAGAGAAAACTGAATCAATTCAAAAGAAGAATGGCTATAACATGGCACCTAACCTTTACCCTGATCCTACCAGAAAAGATGAAAAAATTTCTAACTAGCAAGAGGCAGAAGAATTAACTTTCAACATATTCTTCTCTATACTCTCAAATAAACCAAAGTGACACAGAGATTGAAAAAATTATGAGACAACAGATGAGCTAGCAGAGCCTAGAGAAGAAAATGAAGAAAACAGTAAAACCACTAATGAAGAAAAATCACATTAGAAGCAGCAAAACGTAGGGCAGTACTGCAAACAGTGACATGAGGATAGGCTTGAGAAAAATCAAAACAAAATAAAAAAGCACAAAGATAAAAATGATCAGAGAAAAGATGACAGACATGTAAGACTGACAAAGGAGATTCCACATACCCATGATTGATGTTCCTGAAGAAAAATGGAACAAATGGAACAGAAAAAATATTCAAAGACATAATAGAAGAAAACTTCCCTGAAATTAAAGAAGATCTTAATATGTTCCTAAAAAAAGATATAAAACAATCAACAATGAAATTAATGAACTTCAAGAAAAAGGACTGTGTGGGCACCCAGAGAAAAAAAAGTTTCCTACAAGAGGCTGGCCTCACACTTTACAGTACTAACATTCAATGCTAGAAAATAGTGAAGCAATGTTTACAGAGTATTGGAGAAACAAGTGTTGTGTAAGAAATTTATATCTAATGAAGTTGCTGTTTATACACAATAGAAAACATTCTCAAACATGTAAAGACTATAGGAATATATCACCCCTGTAAATTCTTGAACAAACCATTTGATGATGAATCTAGCCCACCAATACATGAATCAAATAAAGAATTTAGGAATTAAAAAAATCATGGTATGGAGGAACTGGCTATATGTATTAAAACCATCAAAATATAAAACTAGACTCAAACAGTTAAGGCAAATAAGAGTTCAGACAAGAATGTAAATGTTATAAAGACAGACACTGTAAAAATAATACCGTATTTCCTCATTTCTAAGGTGTACTTTTCTTTTTAATGTCTGAACATTTCTAAAATTGAGATAAATTCACAATAGCTGTGATATAAACATTTATTGTGGCAGGTAGTATTTCTTTTCTGAAAAAGCTCAATGACACTGTGGATGAAGATATATGCTAATATAAACAAACTCTGATAATTCCACACATATTATAGTGTATCTGTTCCCACCAGCTGTGCTTGGTCCTGCATCTTTTTGCCAATTGTATTAAAACTGTGATTTTGTAATTCTGCACACCTGTGAAATATGAATTTAAAAGAGAGTTTGTTTCTATGAAAAACTTGATTTTTTAAAGAAAGATTTAATTAAAGTGCTTTGCTAAAAAATAAATTGTTGCCAAATTAGGTTTGGGCAAAGTAAGCAAGGGAAAAAATGAAAAGACAAAAGGACTTTCCACTCATATTGCTTCATGAGTGTCTACTGTTCATATATTTAGTGAACATAGAAAACTTTGTTCTCAAAGGAAAGAAATACATATTGGATTAAAAACACAGATAAAAACCAACATATGGGCTGGGCGCGGTGGCCCACGCCTGTAATCCTAGCACTCTGGGAGGCCAAGGCGGGCGGATTGCTCGAGGTCAGGAGTTCGAAACCAGCCTGAGCAAGAGCGAGACCCCATCTCTACTATAAATAGGAAGAAATTAATTGGCCAACTAATATATATAGAAAAAATTAGCCGGGCATGGTGGCGTATGCCTGTAGTCCCAGCTACTCGGAAGGCTGAGGCAGCAGGACTGCTTGAGACAGGAGTTTGAGGTTGCTGTGAGCTAGGCTGATGCCACGGCACTCACTCTAGCCTGGACAACAAAGCGAGACTCTGTCTCAAAAAAAAAAAAACAAAAAACAAAAAAACCCAACATATGATGTTATAATAGCAAAAAATAAGAAATAACCTATACATGCTGATCCATTCATTATGATATATTCATACAATGGAATATTATGCAGCCATTTTAAAAATGAGAGTATTAGCTCTCTGCCTATGTGTACTGATATAAAATAACAAAATCAGGTTCCTATATTTTGTACACTGTATAATTAATTCTCTTAACAAAAGAAGCTAGGAATATGTACTATATGGCACATATATATAAATTTATATTTATATGCAGAGAAAATGTACAGAAAGACAATCTAATCAAGAGCAGTAATAATTATCCTTAGAATTGTGCAAACATTTTTTGTTATAAAAATGTAACCCAATATATTCACGTTATCTTTTCAAGAATACTTTCCCTGCATACAATGAGATATATTTATTTCAAAGCACATATGTGTTTTCTATTTTACCTTGCTAGGCCACCATAATCAAGTCCTTCTTCTCCTCTAAATATTACATATAATCGCCTCCTCAAGTCATAAGGTTTTAAAGCCATAATCTAATTAAAAACAAAAACATGAATATTTAAACACATGTAGTATAACTTTCTTCCAAAACAATTCAACTTCACATTAACTACCATGTGAGTTGTATTTAACTCACGCTAGTTTTGAGCCCTGGGCCTCATGAAGTGTATGTAACTCACGTGTCTCTTCACCTTGGGACCTGCAAACCATTTTTCAAGTTGCATATAACTCATGAACAGAAAACAATAAAAAATAACAAATTTTTCATTTAATTAGAAAGGATCATTTTGTTTTAGAAGTTTTTATTCTGTTTTCATAATAAAACACCACAGCCCCGATGAAAAAAAATTTTTTTTCTTGTATGGCAGTCATTGTGTTAATCTATATTTTAAAAATTACAGATTTCTTTATGTCATACAACAATGCCTTTAACTCAAAAGATCAATTGGTTTATTCAACCAATTACATAAATTACCAGTTATTCAACAAACTACATAAGGACATATATACCAATCTATTAAGCTTTTTCTGACTCACTTTCACATACAGTTGACTCTTGAACAACATGGTTTAAATAGCATGAGTCCATTTATATGTAGATTTTCTTCTGCTTTTACCACCCCTGAGACAGCAAGACTAACCCCTGCTGTTCCTCAGCCTACCCAATGTGAAGACAAGGAGGATGAAGACCTTTATGATGATCCACTTTCACTTAATGAATCGTAAATATATTTTCTCTTATGATTTTCCTAATAACATTTTCTTTTCTTTAGCTTACTTTATTAAGAATACAGTACATACATAATACGTATAACATACAAAATATGTGTTAATTTACTGTTTATGTTATCTGCCAGGCTTCCAGTCAACAACAGGCTATTAGTAGTTAAGATTTAGGGGAGTCAAAAGTTATCGGTGGAGTTCCAACTGTGCAGGGGTCAGCACTCCAAACCTCACATTGTTCAAGGCTCATTGTTCATTCTTTTCCCCTTCCTCTAGTATTAAGTGGCAATTCTACTTTAGGTTAGTGGCAAGAAAGTAAGAGTTTGACATAGAAAGTTTTTAAGGTTAGAAAATATTCTCTCCCCCCCCAAAAAAAAAAGAGAGAAAAAATTTCCAATGACTTTTACTTTAAAAAAAAAAGGAAAATATTCTCTCCCCACTAACTGCAAATTGTACCAAAATCATTTAACAGGTGACTTATAAATTTTTCTGACTAGACACACTTAGAGGAAAAAGACCTTGTTCTGCATCCTGCTTATACCACACATTCCATTTCTAGGAAAGGAACTCAGCTATAATAAAGAATTACTTATTTAATGATGAATTTATATATAGAACAGTACAGTTTAAAATAGAACCTACATCACATTTTCATAATCTTTAATAGCTTACATCACGGTCACTAGTAAGTAGTCTTTACTTTGGGATAGAAACAAATTACTTCCACCACACATATGTCAGAACCACACCCAAAAGGCCTGCTTGTGGGCACAGCTTACCAGCAGGCCTCTACTGGAGACAATCATGGGCTCAGTCTTGAGCATCAAATAGACCATGATTCTCCCCAACGCAGGGAAAGCAAAATAAAGTCTACCATGAATTTAGATGTACACTTACTAAAATCAACCCAAATAGAGTCTGAAACAAGTTTATATATTTATACTTACTTTGCTAAGAATTTATTAACTCAAACTAAAAAAAGCCTTCTGATAACAATTTAACATCTGTACAAAGTCTAACAACTAATAAAATTAAGCTAGGGTTTGAAAGTCTCTCAGAGTTCAGAGTGTTATCTGTGTATCTGAGTACACACAGAAGTTTGGTTCATTGTAATACTTTGGAGAGGAACAAGAAATCTCATGAAAATTCTCTAATTTTTCATCCGATAAAAAGAACTAACAATACAGTATTCAGACTTTTTTTATCTTTAAATATTCTGCAGATGATTCAGGAAAGGTAGACACATTACATTCTCATCTATTCATTGGTCAAATCATTATTGAATATCTGCAGCGTGCAAGGCACTGTTCTAGGTACTGAGCTAAACAATAAACAAAATGGTACATGCCCTCATGAAGCTCACATTCTAGCAAGAGAGACAAACGAAGTTTAATATGTCAGGTGGCAATAAGTGTTATGAAAAAGCATAAAGTGCAGTAATTGGCTAGAGTGTGACTGTGAGGGAGGTGAGCAGGACTGCCATCTTAAATAGCATGCTCGGACACAGTCTCTCTGAGAGCATGACATTTGAACAGAAACTTAAAGGTGAGAATAAACATTAGAATTATTAAAGGACTACTCAAGTAGAATACAGTATTTACCAATTTAATCTTGATTTGGTAGCATTATCACAAAACTTTTTTGTTTGAGGTAGTAAATTCGTAGCAAAGTATGAAGTGTCAAAATTGATCCACTTGTTTCAAACGATGTTTGAGCTTTATTTTAGTTAAGTATACAACTAAATTCACGATAGAGTGATTGTTTCTCATCTCACTACCTTTACCTGTAAAATGGAGGTAAGATAGGAACTGTCTCAAAAGGATACTGTAAGGACGAATGAAATAATATGAGAAATATAAGATGTCAGTGTCAAGGAAATGGCAATCACACAATACATGGCACTCAGTAAGTGGTAGCCATTATTACAGCTGTGTTCTCAATGGTTTAAATTCTCTAAAACCCTACTCCCTCTAGATGTATAAAATACAATGAGACAAACAGTATTGTTTTTTATTCTGATAAAATCTTCCTTACCTGTTGGAAGGAATCTTCAAACAATGTCTGCCGGGACACATTGATTTTTACATGACTGGGTAGTGCATTAGACTAAAAACAAAAACAATATCGTAATATCATGTAAGCGATAGAATATGTATTGTATAAAAGTAAGACTAAATGATTATGAATATAAGATTTATTTACCACTGCAGTACCTGGCACAAGTAACGGAAGTGAGCAAGTTTCCACCTAAAGCTGCGCTCATAAGCAATTTGTGGACCACCTTTAGTTCTGAAGGAAAAACAAAAATAAACCATGTATTAATTCACAATGAAGTTGAATACTTAGTATTCATTTTGAAACTGGAGTGAGCTAGAGTCCTACAAATGACCATAGGAAAATTTTGTGCTAAGAGAGAAGTAAGGGTATGTTTGGTGGGCCAACACCAGTTCAAGCAATGAGGGCTATCACACCAACAGGACACACACATACACAAAGAGGGTCACTGTATAATACAGGTGGATCTTTTGTAAAATAGTGAGTTAAATGAAATATTAAAGTCTACTACCTACCGACTATTTTCAAAGAAAATTCTTGAATATCCTTAAATCTAAGGAAGACAGAGGCTCTGGATAGAAGAGACATAGAAGGAAATTCTACCACATCTTAAACCTAACCCAAAACTAAAACAAATATTGCTGGAGATAAGCAAAGCAAAATAAATTCCTAGGAACAACGTGTGACATCCAGGTCACATGGTTCAGGTGGTCAGTGAGAGAAGAGGCAGAATGAATGACATCTTGGAATGTAGGTTTTACAGTACAATTTGACTCACATTGAGAGGGCCTGAGTCTCTTGCCTATTGACTGAGGACCTAATAGGCACAAAGAACTTTCACAATCTTAGGGAACATTATGGAATGGATAGGAAATGTTCTCTTGTGTTTTCAGATTCAAGTGAATTTATTTCTTCAATAAACATTTACTAAATGCATAGCAAGTACTTGACACGATTCTAGACAATGAGAACGTTCATTACTTGTTAATAGATAAAAATGCCTGTTTTTGTGGAGCTTATGTACTAGTGAAGCATACAGACAAGAAATATATGAGTAAGTAAACTATGTATGTAGTGTGTTAGAAGGGGATAAATGTCTTTTCACTCCTGCCCTAAGGAAAAAATATTGGGGGTGGGCAGCATTATTAAAAGGACAAAAGATAAGGAGCAGTTAGGAGAATTTTGCGGTTCTGAAAAGGGTGAAAAAAGTAGAGTTCATAGACAAAGTGACATTTGAGCAAAAACATGAAGAAAAGGGCATAAGCCACATAGATATTTGGAAAAAGAGCATACCAAGCAAAGGGAATAGGGGCTAAGAGCCAGAGATGGAAACCTAAGATGCTGAATATACAGCTAGGTGGCCAATGAAGTTGGAGTAGAGTGAATGGGGAGAAAAAAACCCAAGATGAGGTTGAAGAGATAACAGGAGTCAGATCCCATATGACCTTACTAGGCCACCGTAAGGACTGCTTTTTACTCTGATTGAGATGGAAACCACTGAAGGGTTTTGAACACAGGAATGACTTTTTACTTAAATTTTTTAAAATATCAGTCTCTCTCCTGCATGGAGGCTAACATAACATTTTATGAGGTGTGGGTAGAAAGCAGAGAGACAGACAGACTCTGGTACCACTGTAGGTGAAACACAATGGCAGCCTGGACCAAAGTGGTAGCAGTGATGGTGGTGAGAAACATCTGAACTCTAGATATTTTCAGAAGTTGAGGTAATTAGTTAGAATTCTTGATGGACTGTAAGGTAGGAAAGAAATAGAAGTCAAGGACAAGTTTAAAATTTCTGGCCCAAGCACATGTAAGAGTGTTGTTACCATTAACTAAGATGGGGAATAACACAGGTAGAAGAGGTCTTATAAGTGCTATGAGGAAGGAGTTACAAGTGGAGATATAAGGTAAGTAGCTGACTACACGAATCAAAATTTCAAGTGAAGTCTGAGCTAAGTGAGAGTCATTAGCAGACAGATATTTTTAAAAGCATGACACTAAATAAAATTCACCAAGATAATGAGTATAGTTACAAAAGAAGTAAGTACAGAGCTCTGGGTACTTCAATGTTAAGAGGCTGAGGGGAAAAAGAGGACTTGGCAAAAATAGAGAAAGAAATAAGACCAGAAAGGCAGAGGGAAATAAAGACAGTATGGCGTCTTCCACTACTTTTGCCAGGAGAGAGGAATGTATTGTGTCAAATGCTCCACATAAGTCAAATAAGACAGGATAGCAAACCAACCCCTAGATTAACAATGTGAAGATCACTGGTACCCATGGCAAGTTCGAGTATCAGGGGAACTTCTTTGGAGTCGGTTTAAGGTAGAAATTAGAAACAGCAAGACAGAGACAAGTCTTTCAGTAGTGTTCCTGAAAAAGGCAACAAATAAAAACAAACTGTCATTGAATGAGTTGGTAATGGGAAAAGTTTTTTTTTTTTAAATCTACAAGAAATAACAGCTGATGAGAATAACTTAGTAGAGAAAGAAAAACTGACAATGTTGGATAGAAAGATGATAACTGCTGGAGCAATTAAGTGTGTGCGTGTGTCGCGAAGAGAAATCTAATGTACCAGCAAAGGGACTAGACTTTGATAGGAGCAATGACAGTTCATTAACAGGACCAGGAAGGAGGATAGATGGTGGTAGGTTGGAAAATATGATAGTGGGAATTTGCAAAAGATCTTTTATGATTGCTTTTATTTTCTTAGTGATGCAGACATCACCTAAGAGTAATCACAATGAAGGAAGACAACTGTCCACTGCTTAATTAAGGTATCTGAAGACAGACTTTGGAGACTGACTGCTTTGGTCTAAAACACTCAGGTATGACCCCTACACCACTCCTTACTTGGTAAAGAGGAAAATAATACTATCTGCCCTCAAGGGGCTGTTAGAAGAAAACAACGAGCTAAACATATAAAGTGCTTAGAACAATCCTTGGCTCACAGTAATCACTACATAAATACTTGCCATTGTTACTATTAAGGAATTACATGCCACAAATCCATTCTGGAATAAGACAGAGCAAAGACAGGTATACTAGGGTATTGCTTGTTTAGGTTTTCTTGAATCAAAAAGTAAAAATCTGTTGCTAAAGTTGAGGGCTAAATTAAGAGAATAAACCTCGTGTCCTCACTAAGCAGCACTGAAGGAGAACTTTAGGTTTTCACTTACACAGATGACTTTCCGTTGCGAGGATCTTTGAATGTTGTTGTTCTTGTATTATGATCAACAAAGTACCTAACACCTTCGCGAGTGTACCTAATTTCCCAGCCTTCTGGCAGGGGTTCTTCATTCTGTAAGCTGAAAGATAAGGTTATAATCATAAGGTGAACGTTTTCTAAGTATTAAAAAACATCTGACTCAAGGTTCATTGATACTACCTACAGTTATATGCAAGATGGCTCAACTAAGGCTGTAGTACATACATACCCTTGAGTTCTTGGATCTTCCCACTGGGTTGTTTTCGTGTTATGATTCACAAAGTAAACCCTGTCTGTTGAATCCACTCTTTTTTCTAAAAAAATAAGGTGAGCATAGCATTTAATAATTATTTGAGATATATATACCTCACAGATATTTTTACCAACAACCTATCAGCTTACCCCAGCCTGGTGGCAAAGGTCCATATGGGTCATTTTCTGCAGCTAACACTGAAGCCTGATTGGAGAAGGGTTTGGGAGGAGAAATAAAATAATAGTATTTTAATATAAAAGCAGAAATAAACTAAGCACTTGCCAGAATCACATTTATAATATTTTTTTTAAATATTAAGAGAATGTGAAGATAGCAATTTGAAGACACAAAATTCTTGAAATGTCATGAGGTAAAAGGAGCCAATCAACTGACAAAATTATTAGTTTTCTTAAAATGATTTAAAAATATTGACATCAATATTTTAATGCCTAGTCTTTTCATAATAATCTATAGAGGCAAGATGAGATGGGAGAAGAGTATATAGAAAATTATGGTGGTTAGGCCAGGCGAGGTGGCTCACGCCTGTAATCCTAGCACTCTGGGAGGCCCAGGCGGGAGGATTGCTCGAGGTCAGGAGTTCGAAACCAGCCTGAGCAAGAGCAAGACACCGTCTCTACTATAAATAGAAAGAAACTAATTGGCCAACTAATATATATAGAAAAAAAAATTAGCCGGGCATGGTGGCGCATGCCTGTAGTCCCAGCTACTCGGGAGGCTGAGGCAGCAGGATTGCTTGAGCCCAGGAGTCTGAGGTTGCTGTAAGCTAGGCTGACACCACGGCACTCACTCTAGCCTGGGCAACAAAGCGAGA